>PVJI01025590.1:0-20169 GCA_004026765.1 Micronycteris hirsuta | reverse complement strand
AAGCAAAATACAACCAGAGAAACAAAATAGAACCAGAGACATTGAAGTTTAGAACATTCTGGCAGTAACCAGAGGGGAGGGGGAAGGGGAGAAGGGGGCCAAGGGTATTCAGGAACTGCTATAAAGGACACATGGACAAAACCAAGGGGGAGGGTGGAAGCAAGGGAGGGAGGTGGGTTTGCCTGGGGTGGGGTGGGGGCAGGGTAAATGCGGACAACTGTAATTGAACAACAATAAAATAATTTAAAAAAAAAAAGAAATGAATGGTTAACTAAGAAATTTTGTTAATATTGACGTAAATAACCAGGTGAATAGAGAAAAACTATAAATTTGTACTAAAGCCAGCCAATTGTGAATATTTGGTTATAACAAAATAATAAATGCATTATTTTAGTGTGAGATTTTGTTCCCAGTCTATTTAATATAATTCAGTTAGCTGTGCACATTATCAGTCATATGCTCACACAGTAATCATTTATTCACTACTTAAATCCAGGCTGATTTCATTGCTGAAGGATATAAAAACAAAAACCAAGCATGGGAAAGAAAGTCATATTTCCTTAGTTGTATTTAAGGGATCTGAAAACAACTGCAACAAAAACCTTCATACTAAAAATCTTCAAAATGCTCATGTGAGGAAAGGCGAATTTCCAACCGTCCGAGAGGGATGCTCCTACCTTCGTCCACAATCTCAATCATTCCTTGGTACTCAGTCTGTGTTGGATCGACACTCCTCAAGGGGCGAATAACTTTACCCGAATAGATGGTAGGATCAGCCTCTTCGGTAATGCCATTCACTGCAAAACAAAAGTGTGCATACCTCACTCAACAATTTTATTTCAACTCTATCCCACAGGACAGAAAGCAAAAATCATCAGAACAAATGCTAACAGAAGGTTACCATTTACTTCTAAACTATCTTTACAACAAATCTAATTTGTATAAGGAATTAAGAAGTAGAGTGGAGCCTCAGCTCTCGAACTTAATTCATTCCAGAAAACTGTTCGAGAGGCATTCTGTTCAAAAACCGAATCTCCTTTGTTGACTCAGAGACACGTGACTGATCATACAGGCATCGGCTTGTGGGTTGTCGGGTGGAGAATCAAGCTCCAAAGTTTCGGTCAACAACTGAGGCCCGACGGCCTTCGTACTTAAAGCATGTCCTGCCCTCTCATCTTTCCCAGGTGACCAAATGTCGTCATTTCAGTGAGGCCTTCCCTGGTCCCTAAAATGGCAACCCCAGTACTTTTATACTTTCCTGATTTATTTTATCTTAACAATATGTATTGCTATCTTTCTAAACATACTACACACACCATTTTTACTCATCTCGTCTGCTTGTATTCTCTACTTAAAACATAACAAAAACAGAAAGAAAAAAACCCTCACCAAAGGCAGAGATCTGCTGATTCCTTCACTGCTCTGCCTCCAGTACTCAAAACATAGTACGCACTTAAGATATTCATTGAATTGAAATGAACATTCTTGGCTGTCATTTCTCTAAGTCTCACTAAGAGAAAGTGTTATTTGGGGAGTCTGTATAAAAGCCAAAAGTTAAGTTGCAGGTTTTTTAAAAGGTGGAGATGCTAAACATCAATGATTTACTTAGGTTCCCATTACTTTTCACATTTAGACTCAACCTTCTCCGAAATGGACTTCTAGAGGAATGGCCCTCTCCCCAACACCATGGGCATTTGTATCTTGGGGTTATTTTTTAAAAAGGAGATACTGAATTGAAACTAAAGCAAATAACCTAAAATACACAGAACAGTGGTTCTCCAAGTTCAGTGTAGGAGAACATCAGAACCACCTGAAGGATTTCTTAGAACAGACTGCCCGGCCCCAGAGTTCCAGAGGGTCTGGAGTGGGATCAGAGAACCTGTATTTCTGAAAAGTGGCCAGGCGATACTGCCGAATCTGAGGCTCACACCCAGAGAACCACTGATCTGGAACGGCTGGATTTGGTGCTCCCTCTCCCACCCAAGACAGACTGAATAAATTACCCGAGTGTGTTTTGTTGACTTTTTCTGCACTGACTTTGTTGCCTTTGCCTTTGGACAAGCTGTACTCCACCATGTCCCCCAGTTCCAGGCTATCGATATCACCAGAGAACTCACTGCAAATGGGTGGGAAAGAAAGGGACATTTCAATAAGCAATGACCACAAGTAACAACCGTAACAAGCAGCCTTTCTTTCTCGTATGAAACATCCGTGGCGTGCCTACCTATGATAGACACCGTTTCAAGCACATTATATATACTGACTTATTTAGTTCTCAGAAACACCCGATGAAGAGGTACCATCATCCCTGGCTTCAAGATAATAAAACTAAGATACCAGGAGGTTAATTTCACTTGATAAAAAAGTCACACAGGTAGTAAGTGGCAGAGCCTGGATTCAGACGCGAACTGCCTGGTTCTAAGGGCCTCAGAGGCAACTCTATGCAATCTCGTCACACCCAATCACACGCACAGCTCTCCGGTAGCCACGTGTGAAACAGCATCCTCGCACTGAAGCAGAGAGGCCCCTGCCCACCGTTCAAAGCAGGTGCAGGCCTTTCTACAGCTTTGGGCCACATGTTCTCTATATAAAGGCTGATGAGTAACTTTTCACCAATCTGAAATTTAGAATTAAAACATAGGTAGCCACCCAATATTAAATGTTTTTGACTCTAAAAACCAAAGAATGAATAGTAAGCTCTAAGCTCTTAAAAAGGCATTTCTCACCTGTAATGGAAAAAGATTTCCTTATCATGATTGGCTGTTTCAATAAATCCAAAATTATCCTTCAGAGTTGCCACATAACCCAAGAGCCTCTTGGAGTTAGAATTACGACCTAAAAGGCGCACACAGGTTGCAATCTGCTGTCCAGGCCTCTGTTTGTCACTAATACTGAACTCAACCTGTGAGAAGTAAGGGGGCTCATTAACACCATGTCATTTCCACACCGCGCTCCTTAACTCAGCCCATGCCTTCCGCTCCAATTATCCTTTGTGAGTACTCTGATGAAACGGATGTCCGCCAGAACTAATCCTGTTCTGTCCCATTCCACTTTTCACAAAGGATCAAGTTTTGTTCTTCAGTATGTATTCCTTATAAATTCTTATTTCTCTAAAGGAGGACATTCAGAAACCAGACACACTAAGTATGAGAAAAATGAACAGCAACATCAAATCACTGCTGTGGTTTTACTTCGATGTTTTAACTTTCTTACCAATATTAATTTTATCTAAGCTAATTTATTTAGGCATATCTTAAATACTGGCTCCTCAAAAAGCTTAACAAAGAGCTTGCTAGACCCTGTTGTACTTGAAGAAGCTGCTTTTAAATAGGAAGTTGTTCATATAGTAAACTTGTAAGCACACAAAATTTTGAGCAAAACTTGATAAAGTTTAAAGAAACCATTTTGCAGGACTGATAGTTAAGATTACAGCCTTCAACCCTCCCTCCCTCAAATAAGCAAAATTATCTTGCCTTATCCCCTATTTGAGGAGAAGTAGATCCATCCACATCCTTGGCTTGAAAAGCTATAGTCAATTTCACCCCACAATCATCATAAGCAATAATACCATCCTCAGCCTCCTAAAAAATAAGAGAGTACAATGGAAAAAGGAAAAAAAAAAAAGCAATATGAAAGCAGCTATAGTTCTTACAGACCCTTAAGCTAAAGAACCAGCAAAGCTGTAGAAATTTCCTAATCTAGGATTTTCTGTAACAATAGATTTTTCATATGAATAAAAGGTGGTTTAAGCCAGAATGGATTCAATTTGCTGTAATTGGGACTCTTAGTCTTAAGAATCTATTTTTTGCTGTTAAGGAGGGACACCTTACTGAACACTTACGTGCCCATTCAGTACTTCTCACAGCCAATGAGAAATCAAACTGTGCATGTATTTTCAAACAGGTGGCAATTCTGTAGGGTGGGAAGTTTCTGTATCACCTATTTTGAATCTCCCATAGTACTCACGGTGTTTTCTACATAATGTTTCCATACATCTACCGATGCATGAGAATTTTATCTGGTACAGGATCTAGCACCGTTCAGAGCAGCTGATATTCAGGGTGGTGATTAAGCTATGCCACGCCAATGTTTTCACTGTCACACTTACATCACCGTCAAATACCAGAAGTAAGGCTAAGGAAGGATCTGACTTCGGTTAAGTGAAGAGATGGCAGTGAACTCAGGTCTGTCTCCAATGGCATCAGTCCTTTTGCCAGTTAACCGAAGTCACAATCTCAGCATTTATGTTTGCTCTGACTCTTTCTACCCATTACCCTCAACAGCCGGTCAACATCTGACAACACAGCAAACCCCAAGCACATGAAATAGAGATAAGACAATCTCTGCTGGCAAAGAGCCCAGTCTGTTAGAGCAGACAGATTCGTAAAATGGTGAAGTGTAAATACACTGTAATGAGTACAACAAGAGAAAAGACTTGCTAGGATATAGTACTGGCCTACCGAGAAAGTAAAACGCCACGAAAAGCCTCAAAGACTGTCTCAATCAAGCCAGTGTTGCCAGAGACATTTGGGAAGCAGGGCATTCTGAAAGCTAACAGCTGTTAAAAGTAAGGCCCACTGAACTTTATTTTTATTAGTACTAATAGCACCACCTGCCACTTGTGAAATTCCTACCATGGACTAGGCACTGTGAGGGCTTTTAAAAACAAAAAAGGATACAATCATTTTTTTAAGTTTAAAGACTAAAGCAGGGGTAAAGGGGCTTCCCAAGCTACAAAGTAAGTGGTAATCAAGATGCTGCCCCTGCTCCTTCTGGCTCCTAAGTAGTTATTTCTAGAATCATGTTACTTTCCAGTATCTTTCTAATGTACCTCTTCTTGTCTACATCCATGACCTCTGTCTACAGTTCAAGGACTACCTACTGTTAAATAATTTCCTATCAAGCCTCTTCCATCCTTTGTCTTTCTCCACCCCATCCAGGGTTTGTACTATTGCCATGATCTTCCTGAACTGCACACCTGATGTCACTCTCCAGCAGAAATCTGAGTACAGAACAAGGTCTAAATTCTTTAGAGTAGCAATTAACACTTTCTCATCTGTCTCCTGATTTTTCATCCTTATTTCCCTTACCCATCCCCACCAAAGAAAAAGTATCTTTCTGTCTTAAAAAACCCTGAGTTTTCTCCCTCTGTACCTCTCCACTCTGTGAGGAATGTCATTTTCTCATTTATTTCCACCATGAAATGCCAATGCCGTAGTGAAGCCACCCCAGATTCTGCCAGTTTAGAATCTCACCAGAGTGAAATATTTTATATTCTGCATGAATTACTTATTTCTATGCAAGTCTCAATTTATTTACTTGATAGCAGAAGCCATCATTTTAGACTCTTTATATTTCCTGTACAATGGACTTTTTCAATAAATGAAGTTCAAATGTGTGAAGTAAATCCACCCAAATTTAAAAGTTTTAAACTGCTTGGAAGAAAGTATCACTTTTAGCCCTGGCTGGTGTAGCTCAGTGGATTGAGCGCGGGCTGGGAACTAGAGGGTCCCGGTTCGATTCCCCATCAGGGCACATGCCTGGGTTGCGGGCCAGGTCCCCCTGAGGGCCATGTGAGGAGCAACCATACATTGCTGTTTCTCTCCCTCTCTGTCTCCCTCCCCTCCCCTCTCTCTAAAAATAAATAAAAATAAAATCTTTAAAAAAAAAATTATTAAAAAAAAAAAAAAAAAAAAAAGAAAGTATCATTTTAGATGAGCAGCTCCTAGCAGGGGTTACTTTAGGACGTCTGGCAGTATCCGGAGACCCCTGGGGCTGTCACACAGAGGGAGAAGAAAGATACTGGCCTCTCGTGGGCTAAGAACAGGGATGCTGCTCAACACCCCACAAGAATGATCCTGTCCTAAATGTCCATAAAGCTGAGACTAAAAAACCTTGCCTTAGATGAGTTCACTGTTAGTATTACAGGGAATTCTGAAAGAGAGAACACAGTGTGTTGTTATTGTGGACAGCGGCTGCCTTTAGGCAGAACAGGAATAAAGAGCTACAAATGTCATTCGGGTCATGTAAAACTTACCTTTTCTTTGCCTTTATTTGGGCTAGTGGTTTTGGGATTGGGAAAAGTGGCTTCTTTTTCTACAGTGCCCAGAAAACGATGATCTGAATGGGAATGGAACGAAACCGTGCCCTTGGGAAGCTTTTTAATCCTAATAGCATGATTTCTTTGGGCAGAGAGCATATCCTACAAGTGATAAACAAAAGTAACTTAAACTGAAAAAGTAAATTAAACTTAAACATCCAGAAAACTGCCCCCCTACTTTTTTTCTCAAAAACTCACAGGAACCACAGTAAACTCTACTTCATCTGCAATATGGAGCTGGTTCCCATCCAGAATTTCACTATAGTGGAAGAACATTCGAGCATCACGATCCACACACTTGATGAAACCAAAACCATCTCTCATGGCAGCAATTACACCCTGAAACCCAAAAAATATTTTCAATGGCTGTGAAGCTTTTCAAAGTAACATTCAAGCATCCAAACATGATCAAGTTAAATTCATTAGGAATTCTCTGTATCAATGACCCAAATTCTGTATCCACATTGTAATTTTTCCATTTAATTACAAATTTGTTGTAAATAAACTTCTAAGCAACTGAAGCTCATCAGATGCTACTCTTCTTGGCCAATATGCACTAGAAAAAGTTATATTTGAATGTAAACAAATGCATACAACATACGCCATTTAATTTTCAATTTTGTTAAACTTAGTAAGTATTATCATGTTTTTGCAAGACGAGGAAAACAAGGCTGACAGAGGCTAAACAATTTGTCCAAAGCGCACAGCTGTAAGTGGCAGAAAACAGGATTACAAACACAGTCCAAGCTTAATGACAACATAACTTCCAGGAGCTATCATAGTCGACAGGCCCGCACTTGAAGAGCTTCAAAAGGCAACTAAAGGCAACTCTCTGTTCTGTACCTCAAATACTTGAAGGGTTTAGGCACAGGAAGGATTTAAGGTTTAGATCTGAAGACTAAAATAAAAGAAACCCTTTCCTCTTTTTTTCCTTTTCACTAAATTATCAGCTCTGTGAGGGCATTACATCCAGAGGAAACGGCACTCAAATGTATACTGAAGCACAATTATTATGTACCTACTAATGATTTTCACATGTTATAGAGATCATTCTATTACCAGCTTTGAATACAGCCTAAATATTCTGACATTTAATCCTTGCTAAATCCTGATGTTAGCTAAACTACTCAATAATGTATTTCATACTGTAAGGTGAAACAAAATCTGCTTGAGAACCTTAAAAAAAAACAAAACCCCAAAAACCAAACCCACTCATTTACATCTCCAGATTTAGTTAAAAGCACATTGCAAGTGTCAAACAAGATCAGTTCTCTAAAGGAAAAGTTTAAAAAAGTCCCAAGAAACTTCAATTTTCACTGAATGTTTCCAATTCCACTGAAATATACTACAGATGTTATGACCCCAAACAGAACTAATGTAAATAACATTTGAGAAAGTTACTTCATGAAAACTGAGCTCGTACAGAACAATTCTGGTCTATGTCACTCCTCGACATATACCCACTAAAAGAAATTTCAAAATTTTGTTGTAAAAACAGAAAAAAACGAACCTACCTGACTTTGTTTAATCCAGTGTTCACTGAACATCTTACAAAAATGGTTTGGGAAATCTACTTTCTAAATGACAGACTTGAATTTAAGGGCCATATAAGCAGACTCTCAAAAGACCTTAGAAATCATTCTGTTCAAATTTCCATTCTAAAACTTTCTCACATCTATGTCAAGATAAGTGATAGAGCCAGATGTCAAATCCAGACTGACTCACACTGTGTTCTTAATTAACAAGGTAACTGCCTTGTATCATTAATTTAAAAAATTTCCAATATACTATTTACAAATTTGAATTTAACCTCCTGCCCCCACTGGATACTTATCTAATATTAGCTAACACTTACCATTTCTCTGGCTTCATTAGTGAACTGAAATGTATTTGATAGAACTTCTATGTTGGTTGCTCGTTCTAATTTGTCACGTCGGTCTGTTGAAATATTAAACCTAACACGATCACCTTCCAACAGGGTCACCTTGGATTTTGTATCTTTGTCTCCAAAGGGAAGTTCTTTAGGAATCATAAAGTCAACTTTAATGCGTCCTGGCAACGGGTCATTCTGATGAGAAGGAAAAACTATTTTAGCTGGAGATTTCCCATCCTTCTAGTGCTACGTCAAACAAGAAGAACACACAGCAAACCCGTGTTATTTTTAACAGAAAGTTCCCTAAAGGGAACAAAAAGGGCTGACAACCTAACTCCACTTTGAAAGCTCTGTGTTCTATGGTCACGTGATACAACCATAAAATCCCAACAGGGCGGTTAAGATCCTGCACTATGATACTGAGAGGTTTTATCTAAGGGAAAGAAGTTTAGTCTTTTATGTTATACATTTCCTTACCCTGAACAGCTCCCATTCTCAGCACCTCATTTCCTCACAAAAGAAACAAACTAGCAGTGCGGTGGGTGGTGGTGGGAACAAACGGACCCCCAGACTGTGTTTTTTCCAATTTAGTGAGCATTTCTTTAGCCCCCTTTCCCCTGCTAACCAGTAAACCACCAAACCACACAGTGCACTCACAGATAAATCCATCAATGGTTTCTCATTCAGTTTAAGTACACACACAAAGTCTTTCATTGTTCCACGACCAGATTACATTCACTGAATGGAGTAACACTACGGTTACTGATGAGGCAAAGAAGACTCCCTAGAAAAACGACGTTTACCTGGTTTTTACTGGGTACTTTGGGGATAACTTTGGTTACAGTTCCTTCAAAATGTTCAATGCTGATGTCCTCGAAAATGACTGTCCCTTGAGGCAGCAGCCTGACGTCTGTTGCGACCTCTTTGCCCTGAATCGAAAGGGAGCGGGTGGGGGTTGTCATTTTAAGTGTTTCCTGATTCACTGCTGATCTTAAAAGAAGGTCAAAGATGAGATTAGCCAACTATCTTACATTTCTGTCCTTGATTGTGAATTCCACGTCATCTCCAGGCTGTAAGGTGTCTAAGTCACCTTTAAATTCGCTATAGTGAAAGAATATCTCTTTTACAACATCACCTCTTTCAATAAAGCCAAATGCCTCCTAAAGCCAAACAAAAACCAAAAATAGAAACATTATGTACCATTAAGTGTATGTATGATGACAATTTACAATCAAGATTTTTCAAAACAATTATATTGCCCAAGAAATATAAGCTGATGACCCCCCCAAAAATTATATTGCCACGGAAACAATATACTTGGTAAAGTCTAATACTCCCAATTAGGCAGACAATTTTAAACAACATAATGAATTAGCCCTGGCTGGTGTGCTCAGTGGACTGAGCGCCAGCCTGCGAGCTGAAATGTCGCTGGTTCAATTCCCAGCGAGGGCAGGCACATGCCTGGGTTGCAGGCCAGGTCCCCAGTTGGAAGTGGGAGAGGCAACCGATGGATGTGTCTCTCACACATTGATGTTTCTCTCCCCTTCTTTCTCCCTCCCCCTTCCCCTCTTTCTAAAGATAAATAAATAAAATCTTTAAAAAAAAAAACAAAACAAAAAAACAAACAACAAAAACAAAACCCAAACATAAAGTAACCAAAGAATTTTAAAGGATCACTTTTAAGGTTAACAGTGAAACACTTCTAAAGGGAACATAAAGAAAAACAAAAGGCTTAGGTCTGAAGTGTAAGACGTAAAAAAGTCAAAGAGAAAACTCATTTCTCAAATGTGACGACACTGACCTTCATGGCACAAACGACTCCCTGACAGCGGGCTTGCTTCTTTTTCACCAGCATGATGTTCCGAGCACTTACAGCACCAGTACTAGAAAGGGGTGATGGGGGGGGGGGTTGGGGGGAGTCAAGGAGGGGTGACAAATGCATTCGTTAGATATGATGAGTCTTGAGAAACAATAAACTAGTTTCCTGAGGCCTCAAGAATTCTACCACTAAAAGCAAACATAAGGTTTATGGCACATGACCCTTTTCGTATGGCTTCATACGCAAGAAACTTTTGCTCAAAATCCCTAGCTTTCTAAAAGAGGAACGCATATACAGACCATTTTTCTCTTGGACTGTTAACACCATGGGTATATGATGTTTTATTCTGCTTTTCTATTAAAACAAAAGGCACAAAATGCATGCAACCAAGGATAAGGACTGCTCATTTTGGGAAGGTCATTCACTAAATGCACATCTGAGTAGGCACTGTGTGCTTCAACCGAAGGCACTAGAGATACAGGAGTAAGAGACGGTCCCTGTTTGCAGTTACTGAATTACTGGGTTGGCCAAGAAGTCTGTTTAATTTTTTCCATAAATTAAGACACATTTTTCATTTTCACAAATAACTATTGATGTGGATATTTAGAGTATGTTGGCTATCTCCCATGTGATATAACGTTGACTGTTCTCAAATAATGTCTCTATTTGACCCCTATCAACTTCAACTGGTCTATCGACTGGGGAGCATCATTCAGCATGAAATCTCTAGTATGAAACTTCACAAAGCACTTTTGACACGTGCAATCAGTCACAGCACCCTCTTTATATACTGCACAAATCTTTTTTGTCTGTTTCAGTTGCATTTTTACCTTTCTTGAAAAAATAAAGCATAATATACCAAAAATGTGTATTTTCTTCCATCTTCAGTATTAAAATGGCTGCACAAAAATTCACCGATTTTGATGTTTTTTTAAATGCACGTTGATGACAGCTGTCACAATACAAACTAAGAATGTTTTGAATGAAGTTAAAGACAACTAAGTGCCACTAGAGCCATCTTATATATATAAAAAAAAAAACCCAAACTTTTTGGCCAACCCAATGGTAACTATACTATCAATTTTTTTTCTGATTAAGCAGCCATAAAAGAAATATGAGTAAATGCAGTAATTACAGGAAAAATTTGCTATCCTTTAAAAAATGATTCACCTTCACTGAAACCAGTTAGATACACCATACGTTGCTATACTGTCCCCATTCTTGAGCAGCCCCAATGTAAATTTGATTTTGTTTTAAAGTTAGCAGACTACATAAGATGCAATATATTTATTGATGTAGTTGTCTTAAGAGCTGCAGACCAAGCAATTACTTCCCTAATTGTTCATGAACAAATTGTAACCCAATTGTGCTTATTTCAAAAATTGAGCAGCCTAACAAAAACACTGAAAAAAATCTCACCTGCCTTTACTTACTACAGGCTTTAGAGTCAGACTGGGATTTAAATAACTGCTATTTAAAATTTTAGGCAAATTGCTCTGACTGGTGTGGCTCAGTGGATTGAATGTCCCCCTGCGAACCAAAGGTCACTGGTTCAATTCCTGGTCAGGGCACATGCCTGGGATGCGACCAGGTCCCAGTCGGGAGGGGGGTGTGAGGCAACCAATGGATGTCTCGGTCCCTCTCCCCTCTCTCTAAAAGTAAATAAAATCTTAAAAAAAAAAAAAAAGTAGGCAAGTTAGTTTATGAAAACATACTTCATTTTACAAATGAATAAAATTTACTGGGTGAGGCTGTTCTGAGGATTAACAGATATTTAATACAACGCTTGGCACATGTAAGAACTTAAAAAAGGTTAAGCAAAGCCTTTCACTGGCTCCCTCCTCAAACTCAAGCCCTAGCACCTAGATTCCTACTTGAGATTAAACTGAGATATTCAGATGAAAATTCTTGATATCCATCCCTTCAACTCAATCTAATTCCTTCTAGTCTTACAAGAGGCAATGTTGAAGGCTAACGATTCTGCACATGCTCTTGGGGCTTTTGCCACTATAAAGTGCCTTTCTAGCACTTTCCCCACTTCCATTTTTAACTTCCTTCTGTACTTGTATCTCCCATCCTACCCACCCCAAAATAAAAATAAACATCCCTAGGCTTTCTTTCTTAACTACACTTTCCTTAACTGCTTATGCTGTGGAAATCGATGGCTCTATTTCCTGCCCATTACTAGCTTGTCTCAGACATATATGTATAACTGCATATTCAGTATCTTCATCCAGAAATACAGACAGACACCTCAAATTCTAAATGCCAAAATAAGCAGAATTCTCCCCCTATCCTCACCGTAATACTTGCTCTGCTGTATCTCCTTATTTCAGTTAATGCTATCATCATCTGCCTAGTACCTCAAGCCAGAAAAATGGCACTTGGGACATATCTTCCCTTAATTCCTGTACACACTTCTGTTGAATCCATTACAATGCTTGATGACTTTATCTTCTCAGTGTGACCTGACTTCTCCATTGGACCACCCCTGGCCTGTCTGTATTGGCCCCTCGTCTTTCATATTAACTCCCATATAACTGCCTCGAGTCTAGGATATTCTTACTCCCCGAAAGTTTACCCTCTCCACCACTTCCGACAATCTAAAGCTAACATACTCAAAATCATTCAAAGACTTCTCTGATTATCGGATAGTTCTTAGGCTTCATCTTCCTATGATCCAGTCAATTCAATCAACTCAAAAGTATTTTCCTCAAATTATTTCCTCTACCCAGAATCCTTTTTCCCCCCCCCCGACACCCTTCCCTCAAAACTTACAACAGTGCTGCTTTTGCAAAACCTTCACTGACCTCTGGAACAGCTAGCTCCTTGAAAACGGTTTTAATTATCTTTCTATTTCTGACACCCTGTACAATGCCCATCATGGAACAGGCCCTCAAATGATTAGATAATTAATGAAAAGTTTAAAAGGTCATAAAAATTATCCAGACTTACAAAGTAGGGTTTTAACTCCCTTCAAATTTCATACCGTAAAAAAAGAAAAGAAAATCACCTAGGAAGAAAAACTTACTGTTTATTGTTATCAATTACAAAGTTTATTTTATCTCCGGTTTCCAGCTGAACATTCCCTTCCACATCTTCAGGGGTATAGGTCAGATAAAACACTTCCTGTGAATTAATGAGTTATTGTTACTATATGGGCAGAATGCACGTTTACTGTATACTGTGACTTACTTTGTTAAATACCTCTTAAACTGGCATTTTGAGCCAAATCTCTTAAAATTAAATGTTGTGTAAGAAGCACATTGTTTTATTATGCAAACACACACTTCCCCTCCATGATGCTGATGACTTCTGCGAGTCCACAGCTGAGCAGCAATCCAACTTCAAAAAGCTTACACACGTGGAAGCTTCTGCCCAAAGACTGTAGTTACATTTCAAAGACCAATTTTTATAGAAGGCATTCCAAACAAAAAAGCCGGAGTTAGTGCTTAAAAGGAACCAGAAAAAAGATCTCCTCCCACAACCCCCCAAAAAGTGAGTTAAAAAAGGAGCATTTTACCTTCATGTTCTAACTAAGGTCACACTTGGGCAAGCTAAGACACTTGGAAGTCCTATAGATTTTGGTTTGATTTTTTGATTATGCTGCACTCGAAGCCTTAGAAACCAAATTTGGAATTGATTTTTATCCACTGCAGCTTACGTTTTCCATTCTGAATTTTGAAGTAGGCTTACAGATCACATGGCGGATCAGGCAAAGGTTTAAGAAAAGTACACGAGTTTACCCCATTACGTTCGTAGCATACACTCCCTGTTGGACTCTGACCCGGGGCAGCTGGAGGTTTACTCTCTAAGGTGTGAGGAACAGCGCACACAACCTACCAGTCAAAACAAAAAAAATTTCCATTGCTGATCATTTCAGGAGCAGCACTGTGCAATATAAAATGAATTGTAATATCCTCTATACTATACACAGAGATGCATTTTAGTATCATCCACAGAGGATGCCACGCTGCCAAGTTTCAAACTTACAGTACATAAGCTGACTGTAAGTATAAACTTTGGGTTATTTGTAAAAACCCAAATTGAGTCTTGACCATATTTTTATTTCAGGTCAAGAAATGCCAGTGCTTCTGATATAATTTTAAAATAGTAATCTTTATATACTGTAGCTCTCTTGCGTGCAAGCTGAGGAGATGGGGAGAATCTTCCTTTTCTAATGTGAAAGATAACGCAAGTGCAGGGCCCGAAGAAAACATAAAACATCAAAGCTACTAACTTGTCCATTCATTCGTTCTTCAGGGACAATTTCCTGTTTTATCTTCACCAGTTTAATAGCAATGGGCTTTCCGGTCCGCCGGTCAGATGATACTTCGAATTCAACATCATCTAAAATAAAGAAAGTGCTTGTTTGTTGTACTAATTTTGGTAAAATGATTTCTGACTTTCAAGCTAAACTTCATGTAGCATTTGAGCTGCCTTACACCAGTGATTCCCCAAGGTGTGGCTCCCGGACCAGCAGCATCACCTGGAAGCTCAGCTGAAAGACAAGTTCCTGGGCCCCACTCCAGACCCACTCAAAGACAAACTCTGGGCATGAAGTACAGCAATCTACGTTTTAACAAACCTTCCAGATACACACTAGTGTTTCAAAACCACTGCTTTAGACCAAGCCATGTCTTAGTTTCTGTGGCATAAACTTATACTGTAAATAAGGCAATACAACGATCATGACCTTTGGCAAGTTTTTTAAACCCTTCTGTACCTCATGTGTAAAATGAGAATTCACCAAATAACACTCCCACTGGGCTTAGAGTATGTGGTATACCAAATACTCATGCTGACCACCGTTCTGACTTTTTCCCCTTAAAGATATTTACAAAAACACACACTGATAGCTGGTAACTTCAGTCCTTCAGTAAGCCATACATTCTCACATGTAAAAGTGGCTTCTGTGGTGCTAGCCAAGGTGAATTTTCATGTAGTGCAAGTGGTGACACTAAGAGTTATTTTTTCAGGTACTACCAAAATCGTATCTAGCAAAATAATCAAACTAACATTATAAAAGTTTAATATTTTCACGGGCCCAAAACTGAATACAGTATAATGAGGCATTATTGGGGGGATAACTGTTAAATCTTCCAAGTATTTATTTAAAAAATATTCAAGTTATTTTTTAATCAGTTCATCTTTTATCCCTTAAATAGACAATACTACAAAGAAATCAAAATTCTGCTAGTCTGCTAGTTTTTTATAGACATACTACAGTAAGTGGTAGAATTAAAAGACCAAGACTAATACTCTCAGGAGCAGGATGATATGGAAGAGAAATTTGTGATTAATTTTATAAAGGAGAATCAGCAGATTACCTCCTACTTTTAAGTCCTGAAGGTTGCCATTATACTGTGAACAGTGGAAGAAAAGTCTAGCTTGACGTTCTGAACACTGAATAAATCCATAAGAGGTTAGCAGTTTTTCGATAACCCCAGTTTCACGCAGTGCTGCTGAAGTACCATTGGGGTACCCATTGTGTCCATTGTTATGGAGAAGGTTTGGATCAAAGCTCATCTGTTTTAAAAAGAAAAAGAATGCAATATATACAGATCTGTACATTATCTCCACAGCATAGGTCTGATGAACAAATCACTAAGTTTTTAATATATTATAAAAAGTCAAAGAAAATAAAGGTAAAATAGGTAACGGGAAGATTATGGGCTTTTATTGTTGAAATGTTAATTTAGCTAATAAAACATTTCAGAGCAAATATTTGAGTTACTTTGGGAAATTGCCCCAATTTATGGTAGATTTTTTGGTTATCAGACAAACAGAATTTCCATAGGCTAGTAATAAGGTAAACCAACTACATAAGTAAAAGCTAACTTTAACTTTAAATTATTTACAACAACAATTTCAAAACAATAGTAACTAATATTCAAGAGATGGCAACCCAAACTATGAGTACACTTCCTTAAGAAATTTATTAACACCTATTTTGAAATTTAAAAAGAAACTTTAATACTATTTGGTAAGCCATGCATCTTAAAGACAATAAGTTAGTAGTGATTAAACGACAAACTTTATATACAATACTTATTTCAAACTAAAAACTATCAGAATAATGCATGCTTAGATCCTTTAAAGGAAAGCAACCCAAAATAGTGAGTTAGAAAACAGAGTTTTCTAACATAAAATTCCAAGAAAATAACAACTCTTCAATTCTAAAAATGTTCGATGACTTTACAGGTACTTTTAAGAAGTCTTCACCTGTTTCTGACACTGACAAAATCTCTAAATGCTTTTTTGTTTTTATGATTAGATAAAGCAAAGGAAACATTCCTTAGTGAAAAGAGGAACTATTTAGATGCAACAAAACCTGTTTAGATCATCAAATACTGTCCTCACATTGGATATTTCATTTAACCATAAAAATAAATTATTTTACTAAGTGAATGTGAAAATAGAGGACAAAATCCATAGCAAAGTTTAGGTCTATAGTTCACTTACTATGGCTGCAACATATCCACAGCCTTACAACTAGTTTTAAGCCCTTTCACTAAAAATTTAGTTTGTAAGCATTTTCGTTTAAGTGCCAAGTTGAACACTACTAATAAAAATATTTTTCATTAGAGAAAATTACCAAATTTCTAGAAAGATAAAGCCGAGTATAAATACTTCAGTGTGTGGGATGGCCAAATCATGCAAACCAAAGTTCCCATCTGTAGGTGGTTAAGTTCTTGTTATTTCACGCTAAATATTATTCTGTTTGACATGCATTAACTCATTCAATTTTTACAAAAGCCCACGAGAAATATTACCCCCATTTTAACAATGAGGAAACAGACACAGAGAGGCTAAATGACTTGCCAAAGTCAAATGATAAGAGTAGTCAAACCGAGAAGGCCTATGTCTACAATCTGGACTCTCACCTACAGTTTCTCAAACTTAAGTTACCTGGAGAGCTGGCGATCTGGTTAAAATACAAAGTCTGATTCAGTGGGGATTTTGAGATTCTCCACTTCTAACAAGCTCCCAAAGTGATACCAATGCTTTTGATTCTTCAATACATTTTGAGGAGCAAGGCCCTACACTACTGAACTTATCTTTCAGGATTCAAGGGGAAGGAAATGCTCAGGAATGTTAGATAGTGAGTCTGCAGGGTATTTCAACCAAACTGGCCCTCCTAAGCCATGCTCGTAACACAAAGCAAAACAAGCCAGGATGACGGCCTCCCTGACTTACAGATCTCTGACACATGGGGGTCCTCTTTTGTCTTTTTGTCCCAGATGAGGTAGAAGATGAAGATAAAGGTAAAGGAAGTGAAGGAGGGGCTGCAGGAGGGGGAGGAGGATCTGATGGCACAGTAAAAACGTTCTCCATCTCAAACAGCTGCGATGACATAGCACAATGTTTATAACTGAGATAAATTAACACACAATCGACGGTCAACCTGTGTATCTTTACAGATTTACTATAAAGTTACTTTAGCAATATGTACTTTACCAGATTCCTGTTGACTAAAGAAATAAATTACAGCATCAAACTGGAATGTATTTTTTAAAGCTCTTACACATTCCCTAATCTGTAAGTTTTACCAATTTTTAAAATGCCAAAAGGATTCTCTAGTGGTTGCTACATTGAGACAATTCAGTCCAATTTCTTCTCAACGTTCCACAACTTTACACAGAATCCAATGTTCTCAACCATTTGTCTCTTTAAAGTAGGGTACACACAGGACAAGCCAAAGCGGGGGAGGGATACAGATACACACATGTACGCACTCTTATATATATAGGGCCCGGCACAAATAACGCCCCTCTTTATTACAAAGTCATAAGCATGTAATTCTGTAACCTAACAGTATCACCCTCAAGCGTACCATATGACATTTCAGGTGAAACGTTCAAATTAGAACTATAAATCATTACACCCATATTATTACCCTACCAACCACGCTCAGGCAGGCCTTACTTCTGCCAGACCGTGTTATTTTTTTGCCCAGAGATAAAAATTAATTTTTATAAATATTTACTATGTATTTACAGGAGAGGCCTTGCTGATTGCTAAGTCAGACCACGTATCACATATATTACCTAGGTTTTGAGAGGGAAGAGTGGAAAACTCCAAGAGTTCGACAATGAAGCCCTGCCCCCTCACGTCCTTTCAGCATATCGGTTTATAATTGCCCGATTAAGTGGACATGCAAATTTAGCTATCTAGTTTAACTAAGCTGCCCTCATAAATAGATTCCCCCAGAAGGATCTAGACAGAAGGGAATGCTAATAAGGCAAGCACAGGCAAAGAGTATGGAAGCTGACACTCTGAACCCTTCTACTAATTCTTTAACTTCTACACTGTGAAATTAATGACCATCGAATGAGATCTGACTAGAGTACCAAGACTATGATACAGACTTCCATTAGCAGCAATAAAACATACTATATGTATTTCACCCCTCAGATACTAATTCATGATAGTATGAAGTATCCAAATATATTTCTGGTGAGCATAGAGTTTCTGCATTGTTAAGAGGTAAACTTACACAGCAAACTAATATTCAGAATACAAAGATTAGGCTAAACAAAAAGCACTTTCACTTTAAATCCATTTCTACAACTCATATCAATGAAATGAAGTGGAAACCTTGTTATTTTTTACCCTTTTGAATAAAAATAAAATGCTATTCAATTTGCATTATCTTCTCTAACCAGTCTAAATTGATTTTTAAAATATCAGATGAAAAGGTAAATACAAGTAAAAGCAAAACGGTACAATACACATTCTCTTCTTTGGCACTTAATCCTCAATTTCTATAAACTGATAACTCCTTTCTGAATCCCAAACCTTTATTTCTGTCAACGTTAGAAAACGAAGAAACTAGAGATTAAAAAGGAAAATTGCCCTTTATATTTCTAAATTCTGAAAATTTCCATTGTTTAACATTGCATACTATTGTATTTTCTCAATTTAGGATTACTAGCTAATTAACACAATACATTTCCACAACCTATTTTAATTTCAGGAAAGCCCCAGCTAAAAGTCACCATTTTTACGAACAGGTTTATAGCTTGGACAACTAGATAGACTCTAAGTCAATTCCCTTCAGGCTCACCTCCACATTCCATTAGTCACCAAGCCCTATCACTTCCACCACTGGAACACCTTGTATCTACCTCCTTGACTACACCCTAGCATTTACCTTTCTTACTAAACTCTAGCCATTGTTCTTAACATGTCTTTCCATCCTCAGCCCAACTCTTAAAAGTAGCACCATTTCTCTTTAAAGATATACTTCTGAATGTGTTACTTTAAAATCTTAAACTATGTCACAATTTTGAAATAGAAAATCCATTAAATCCTTGCTTAAAAACAACTGGCAACATTCCTACAGAATAAAGTCAAATATGGTGGGCCCTTTAGAAGCTGCCCCCCACCCCGCAAAACCGCATGCCCCACTCTGGTCGCACGTGTTTTTACTTCTCTGACTCTCCTGTTACCTCTCCAACTGTACCTCTTAACGAAGTACCACTCACCTTCACAAGTCCCTTCTCTGTAGGCTTTATCCTCAGCTACACCCCCCCCCCAATCAAAGACTACAGTGGGTATTCCAATCTGAAATCCTAACTTCTAAATAGTACAGATGGAGTTTTTCTAAGAGACCAATAAATCAATGCTAATAAATACACTCTTATGTGAACAATTTTAGTTTAGGCCATAAATATTGCCCCCATCTAACAAGAGACAATAAATTAAATAATCAAGGGTTGATATTTTCAGACTAAAGAGTTGAGAATATAGTTTTCATAATGCTTTTAGAAAAGAACCAATTAAGAAGCTTTTTTGTCTGACCAAACAATTAGGAAATCCAGAATTAGAAACTGATCGTTGCCAACAGGAAACTACAAACCTACCTCGCAGTGATAATCAAATATTGCACTTTCAGTAGTATTTGCTGAGTATTCTTTTTCAGCACACGTTTCAAAGGATGAAAGTTGCTAGTATTAAAAAAAAAAAAAAAAAAAAAAAAAAAAAAGAAAGAGCGAGAGAAAATGATCTATCAAGCTACTGAAGAATACGACCGCTGCTGCACCGGGCAATCTCACAGCACAGCACTGAAGAAAGCAAAGACTACTAGCAGCGTTGGGAAGTGCTCTTTCAAAGCTGTTGAGTAGGCACAAACTTCTTGTTTCAGATCAAGTGTTGTGTCTTCAACTTAAGTGTACTCTTCTTTGGTCTTGTTGGTTGTTTCAAGGCTTGTTCTTTGCCTGATCTGAACTTGAAGCAGCAGTTTCAGGTGGTAAAGTCTGTTCTGTTACACTTCATACTAGAGATAAAAAAAATGAAGACATTAAGTACAATTTCCATAAAAGAATCTGGGACAGACGGTGCAGAGAGAGACAAACTCATTAACTTAGAATC
>PVJI01025589.1:0-20356 GCA_004026765.1 Micronycteris hirsuta | reverse complement strand
AAATGACAAAATGAAACAAAACACAAAAGTAAGTAAAAAATAGAAGAAGACAGGTATGAAGAGAGGGGACTAGGAATACTAAAGGAAAGGGAGGAAGAAGGAATTAAAAAATGGTGAAGGACAGAGAGGAAGACAGGTTAAAAAAAGCAAAAACAAAACAAAACAAAACAAGAATTAACAAAAAACAAAACAAAGAAACCAAAAAAAAAAAAAAAAGCAACAACAACAACAACTCCAGGTTTCTGATTTTAAAGCTGTCCGGCCAGGCTGTGTCCATCTGGGAAGATATCAGTTTTGCTTTTCTTCTTTCCTGAGGTGCACTCTTCACTGTTGTGCAGCCACCAGCCCAGTTCCTGAGTGTGCTTCTGGGCCCAAGCTGTCTTGATGTGCACCTGATAGTGGCAAATCTCCCACTGCCTATTTTTTCTCTGCTGGTCTAACTAATAGGTTCTCTCCGTGCCCTTTCTGGATAGTTTGGCCCCCGCTCTGAGTCAAGAATTTGTGCGGTCTGTATCTCCGGACTGCCGCTCCCCTCAACAGGGTGCTTCTGCCCTATTCCCACAAAGCTGCTTGGTGTTGCTGGGCTGCGCGCTCCTGCGTGCGCCTGCGTGCGCCTGGTCTAGATGGCTAGGGCTTTGTCCCCAGCTGTAGGCATAAGCTCAGCACCCCTGTGAATTCTTTTATCTTTGCCCCTGGGCTGTGCGCCAGCGAGCCCCAGCGAAAGGTCTGGTCGTGCACTCTCTCTGGTACTTTTGAGCTGTGCGCCCGTGTTCGCTCACTTCTTTGTCCCCAGCTGTCAGTGTGAGCTCAGCACCCCTGTGAACTCTTTTATCTTTGTCCCTGGGCTGTGTGCCAGCGAGCCCCGGAGAAAGGTCTGGTCTCGCACTCTCTTTGGTATTTTTGAGCTGTGCACCTGTGTTCGCTCACTTCTTTGTCCCTGGATTATGTGACCAAGAGGCCCAGTTGTGCACTGTCCCTAGTATTTTTGAACTGTGTACGAATGGTCCGCGGGTCGACGGGTGCGCACGGTCTCCGGTTTCCCTTGTTCGTTGTCCCCAGCCGCACTCGGCCAGAGATTCGCTGACTGCAAGCTGTTTCCGATACTTCTGGTATGGGCTGGGAAAGGCCTCGCACCCCGGATTCAAACAGACTCCAATTCCCCTTGGTGGAAGCGCCAGCCTTCATGCCAAGGGCCGACCTTGCTCTCCCTCCATGATGCAGGCCGAGTTCCCTGTGCCTCCGATCCCGGTAGTGCACCGATCTGGGTGGTGCACTGACCTCGAGACTGTTGGGGGCGGGGCCTCTCCAAATAGCCACGTAGCGCCACTTTTTTTTTTTTTATTTTCCTCTCTGAAAAATTCTTTCGTATGAATGTTCAAGTTCCCCTGTAATCTTGGGCATCAATCATCATATGTGTTGGAATACTGCTGGGTTTTCTCCCCGTTCCTCAGAAAATCAACCAGTGGGTAGGAGGACATAAACTCTGTTCCTCCTATCTCGCCGCCATCTTCCTCAGACTCCTCATTGTGGTTTTAATTTGAATCTCTCTGATGGCTCGTGATGCTGAGCAACTTTTCATATGTCTCTGGGCCCTCTGTACGTCCTCTTTGGAGAAGTGTCTGTTTAAGTCTTTTGCCCATTTTTTAATTGTGTTTTTTGTTTTCTGGAGTGGAATCATATGCGTTCTTTACATATTTTGGAGATCAAACCCTTGTCTGAGGTATCATTGGCAAATATGTTTTCCCATACGGTTTGTTCTCTTTTTATTTTAATCCTGTTTTCTTTAGTCATGCAGAAGCATTTTATTTTGATGAGGTCCCATTTGTGTATTTGTTCCTTCATGTCCCTTGCTCTAGGGGACATATCAGTGAAGATATTGCTGCGTGGAATATCTGAGATTTTCCTACCGATGTTTTCCTCTAGGACTTTTATGGTGTCACAAATTATATTTAAGTCTTTTATCCACCTTGAAATTATTTTTTGTGTATGGTGTAAGTTGGTGCTCAAGTTTCATTTTTTTGCATGTAGCTGTCCAGATTTCCCAACAGCATTTGTTGAAGAGGCTATTTTTACTCCATTTTATGCTGCTGCTCCCTTTGTTGAAGATTAATTGACCATAGAGACTTGGTTTATTTCTGGGCTCTCTCTTCTGTTCCATTGGTCTATCTGTCTGTTTTTATGCCAATACCAGGCTGTTTTGATTACAGTATACAATTTTATAAAATATCATCTGTTTATTTTTTGTGTGTGCTCATTGCCAAAAGCCTGGAGTCTTTGCATCACCATATAGTTGACCATTTTTACTTTCTTCAACGTTCCCCCACCCTGCTTTGCTTAACTTTATTTTGTTCATCCCTCGGGTTATGTTGCTGTGATCACTAGCCAGTGCATTTCTCATAAACAAATCACTGTTTCAAAGTTGGTTTCCCAGAGAACCTGACCTAAATAACAGGTAAATATATTATTATTATTAACTTCCTTTACCAACACTCAGAACCAAAACCAAGTAAGTTTATTTGGATAATTTAAGAAAACCCCACCACCTCCACACCCTCCTTCCCAGTAACCACCCATACTCAATCATTTTTGAGAATAATTGTTTTAGTATTTTATACCACTCTCTATTCGATAAGCTCAATGTTCCCATGATAAGGGCCCAAGAGGGTTCACAGCAAATCTTGTTTTTATTCTACACTTAGCATCTTACTAGTACTTCTGCTTCTTTTCCTAACCATTTAATAGTCACAGAAAGTCCCTAAAATTCCTTAAACCTGATAAGTGTTTACATTTTGGAGTCCATAGCTCTCTCATGTCCTACTCTGGCTCTCTGAGCTTTTTAGAATTCCCCATTATATATTAACAGATTATCTTAAATGGATAAACTTTCTCATTATAATTAAGATAATTAGGTAAAGCATCAGGCACAGTTGTTCTGGAACATATTTTATTAGTAGCAACAACTATATCTTGGTCATATAACTTCATCTATAAGCAGCTCATAATTTAGCAACTAAATTCTGAAAATAAAGCAATAATCTTGGGGAAAATGGTAGTGAAATGCTCAGTATCAGAATGTTACATCCAGAAACTATTTTTCTTTAAAATCAGTTTTATTGATTTTGGGTGGATGTCATTTTTTTAGTTTCAGACAGTCATAGAGAATGTTTCATTCTCTTTTCTTCCTTTCAGTTACTTTTAAATAATTAAGATATAATTTACATATAACACTGTATAACTTTAAGGAATATAAACTATTGATTTGATATGTTTACTTCAATATGATTACCACTGTAGTGTTATCTAATGCCTCTATCATATCACGGAATTATCAATTCTTTTTTTATGGTGAGAACATTTAAAATCTAGTCTCCTCGCATGTTTTAAGTATATAATACATTACCAAAAACTATAATCACAATGTTGTGCATTAAATCTCCAGGACTTTTTCATCTTCTAACTGCAAGTTGGTACCGTTTGACTAAAATCCCAATTCCCCAAACCCTGAGCCCTGGTTAGCTACTATTCTACTTTATGTTTCTATGAGTCTGAATTTTTTAGATTCCGTATACAACTGATATCATACATATGCATTTACTCAGTCTTATAATATTCACAAAATACTGTCACAATTACACTCACAGATTTCAGATATGGAATTCAATTTTGGTACAGTCCAAAGATATTTATGAGAATCAACTGTGTGCCAGGAAACATTCTAAGCCCACTAAAGTGTATCATCTCCCGTAAATTGTATAATCATCTTATACCTTGCAGAGATGAATTAATTGAGACTCAGAGTTTAAGAAAATCTCAAATGCACACAACAGAATGTGGTGAAACAAGATTCAAACTTAAGTCTTGCTCACAACTCCAGATTCTATTCTTTTTTTCAATAATCTTCACTTGCATTCATATTTGATCAAGGATAACAATCGTAATTTTTAAATGTACAAAATCACAAAAAACTTATCTAAATACGCACGAGTAGTTAAGTTAATATTTGCACACTAATCACATTTCTATTACAAGGAAAGGTGATAGGAGTAATGTTGCATTAGCTACAAAATGGCCCTAATTTTTTAGATCATAAAAACATATAATTTTCAGAAGTTAAAAATATGTAGTGCACAAAAGGAAAATACTAAAAATATTTATCTTGGTCTTTGAATTTCCAAATCACCAATTTAGCAACTTGGCAACTACAATATGATATGAATGCATTTAAAACAGATTATCTTTTTGGATTTAAAAAAGAAACACTTGCAAATATTTAATATAGCTCAGGGTAGCTTTTATGTCATGGTTGCCATCCAAGTGTATACATAATGAAAAGTTAAGAAATCTTGCTGAGATGCCACACATAGAATACGTATGAAGAGAAAATTAAAAATACCATACTATTAACAAGTTGAAGAGAAATGTATGTTTTAGTTCCAAAATGATGGAGAAAGTCAGTGAGTTCAGAACTATAGCTCTTCTCTTTCCAAAAGTGTTTTTTAAATCTAAAGGTCGTAATCTGTTTTTAATTTCATTTAATGAAATGACCCTTTTGTTGTGTCTCCACATCCAAATTTTTAAAAAGTGCTAATTAGAACCAAATATGAATAGTCATAACAACTTTTCATACATGTGAGACATTTAATATTAGAGGAATGGGTGAAGTAAGAAAGAAATGCTTATGAGATATTAGTGTTATTACATCCATTATACTACTAATGTTTTCAACAAAAATGAAAAGAACTGCTACCAGATTGTGCATCTTGTTTCTTCCTTTTTTTTCCCCTAGACATTTACCTAGCTCACATTTTCCAGCCATCTCGCAGTTAAGATTAGTCATGTAGCCTATTATTGAACAAAAGGAATGTGGATGTCTGTTAGGACAGGTTCGTAAGAACTTGATATGCTGACTTTCATTCTCCTTTTCCTTAGTCTTGCTTTGATGGAATTAAGTGAAAAACCTTGGAAGCTATGTATTAAAAAAAGCAAAGTCCAAAGTTGGAAAGAATCTAGATACCTCGATCTTAGTACATGATAGATGGCTCCCCAGCATCTTGAACTTGATATTGGGTAAGAAATCAATTTTTCTTCTACTAAGCCTCTGAAATTGGAGGACTTGATTGTTTTATCACCTGGCATTACCCTAATAATAATATCACTGTCATTTTAACAGCTACGGGAATTGAATGCCAGATCACAGATAACTTCCTTGCCCCAGTAGAGTCTACCCGATTTTCTCCTTAGACTATGGAGTGAGAATGTGCACTTCTTCTCTTTCCCATACACCATTCCATAAGAAATGAAATATTAACTTATAGACACTTTCTTTAAGCTTGTGTGTGTATGTAGATGCACATATTGATACATTGTATAGTTATTTTTATATATTTTGGTCAATGTAGATGTATACATATTATAACACAGTTATCTGCATCCCGATATTTTTTGTGTATTTTTCCACGTGTTTATTTGACTTTTATCAGTGCTAGTCCACTTTGTGCTTTGCCCTTTCACCTCTATCAGTGAACTCTCTGATAATGTTCAGTTTTATTTCCTTCCACATCCTGATATGTTGTCCTCTGTTTTCAATTCTCTTTGATGACTTTAGGTGGTCAGTGCTCAGAGATTATGATGTTTTTATGAGCAAAGAGAATTAAAAGCCTTAAAACCATTCTCAGAATAGATTTTATCATTGTGATTCTAGTAATGAATGGACAGAGAACAAATAAAGAAATACCTTAATTGACTACAAAGGCTGATGGTTTTATTTCTCATCAATAGACTAATAGATTGAAAACAACTGCATAAATTATATGGAAGAACACACCTTCATAAAATTATGTAAACTTGACAATAATTTAGCATGGGGACATAATTAAGCCACACACCCTCCATTTGTTTATTTATAAACTTTGCCCCATCAGCATCTTTCTCTACCTTCTATTCCAATAGTGGAATAGCTACTTCCTGCGTCAGAAAACCGTAATGTATCTCTATATCATACAGAGTTTGGAGGACTTATTCATTTTTCCTGCAAAAGTTAAATAAAGTGCAAAACTTTCAGCCCATCAATTCTTTAGCAAGCTGTCCAAGGTGACATTTCATTAGCACATTTTGTCAGTGGATAAATCATACAGCATGCTCTGAAGGGAAGGTGGAAAACATCTAGTCCTTTTTCATTAGATCCATCTGAACTTGAACCACTGGAGATTACATACAAAAAGCACATGAGACAGAAGAATCGCTATCTTGTCTATAAACTGCATTAATCATTCATTCCCTTCAGAGTGTCTTAAGTCAGTACCATGTCTCTGGTTAAGCCCCAAACTGGCTATTCAGTTTTGAGCTGCATGACAGATACATTTCAAGGAAAATCAGAGACATAACGACTCCTGTCAGGCTTGATAAAGTTTTCATTCATCAATTAAGAGGTTCCAATAAGCTAAGATGGATACAGAAAAAATAAGGAAACTTGCATGATAACACTTGCCGATTTTCTGTCCTCTTTCTTGGTTTGCTGAATTGAATTCCTTGGAAACGGGGATCACAAAAGCTTATTGAAATGACTGGATTCGGAAGGAGGTCCTATCAGCTGAGGAAAAAGAGTTCCTTTCTAATTCTGCTTAGGTGGAGGTCTAAATGGAATCAGCTGGTAAGAAAAAAGTTTTATAAGCATCTTTATAATTCTGAAATAAAGTGGTTTTAATTCACTTAAAGTTCTCACTTTTTTTTCGTCTTTTGAATATGAAAGTCTGTGGAAATAAGAGTCTATCCTCAAGTCTCATGTTCAATTGTGTTGGATCAAATCTGAGTACTAGGAATGTCTCCCAGGTTTAAATAGTTACAGTGTCAAAATGTTTCTGAAACGTATGCTCGAATGTAATTTTTGTTCTATAATACCATCCAGGGTATTTTTCAAAGCAAGAATTTTTTGTGTGCATAAAGTGGGCAGAATATATTTTATAAGTTCTATGGCATTTTTATTAGACAAATTATCAAAGTGAATGAAAACATTGTAAATGAAGGGTGTTTTTAAGCAAAGTAATAAACACAATACTTGGTCAATTTCTAAGTGTATTATAAAAAGTAGCCAGTAGCACTAAAAAGTATTTGGCATCACTGAGGTCAGAAATGTTAGAAGATAATGCTAAATCAATGAGATAAAGGAAATATAATTTGTATTGCTTATTTATATGAACCCATAAAGCTAATTAATCAACAGATATGTCCAAAATCTCATTGTGCCAAATGCAATATTTGGCAATGTTATGAAACTGCATCATAATTAAACTTTTTTAAAAAATTATATCAAAGCGCTTTGTTTTCAATAAGCTAATGGTTTTCAAATTGTGTTCTTAAGGGAATCATGTGGGTACTCATCAGATGTTGCTAGAGTAACATGGGCAAATGGAAGTTGCAGTGTTCATGGGGAGACTTTCAACACCAACTGAAGCAACTGTGCTTTTACAGAGAGGATTTCCTGGTAAAATTTCTTTTGAGTAAATTTTTGCAGCTAAGAACCATTAGAAAACTACCGATATAATTAAAATTAAGGATATCTTTTTTCTTTCACTGTCACAAGACATAATTTGTTAAACACACACACACACACCCGACTATAAATTTTCATATCTGTGTCTCAGCCAACTACTGGATCAGAAAATTTGGACACAATATCTTTGTTGTGGTGGAATTAATGAAATTGGTTTAATGATCAGCAGCATCGTCAACCAACCCACTGGTAGAGAGATTAATCATGTTTTTTTTTTTTTACCAAGTAGACTCTCCAAATGTTGCCCTTTTGACATTTTGTCTTATTAAATAGAACTTAAAAACTGTATCTCAAGCCAATCTGCTTTGTCGTTGTTATCAGAGTAAATGATCATTTACTTATCTTGATCCTTGGTAAGTTTCCTGGTGCCTGTAAGTTACACTTGTTCAGTGACTTTTTCTTTTTATAAAGTACTTTTATGGTCATTTGATTTTATTTTCACTGTAGTGTAAATTTTATACAGCCTAGTTGAGCTATATGAGAAATCTTATTGCCCAAGTGCATCTGATCAATAAGGTGGCAAAGCTAGAATCTGATCTGGTTTATCTGCCTTTCAGATCAAGGGCTATCCTCACATACCCTTCCCATTCCTAAATGGGTCTCACTCTGGAAGAACACGTATATGTGTGCATGTTAGAAATGATAATATCCTGCAGTCACTTACAGATTGAAAAGAGTGGTAGAAAGGGTAGAATGGAGGCCATAGGAGTAAGCCTAGAACGCTTGAGCCATACCCATACCCAAACTCATTTAGTGGATTTCATAAGTCACTTCAAATAACAATGGCAGTTATAACAGCATCCTCCTATACGGGCAATTTAAATTTTATTCATGTCTTGTACATGCAAAGAGAAGTCTTTTTACTTTATACTCTGGGCAAAAATATTTTCAAAACAAGATGCTCTTTAAATTAATAGATTTGGCGTGAAAAGACCTTGGTGTATACCCTAATTTGATTTTTATTTATGTAACCAAAAGATTAAGATATCTACTAAACAAACACTCTGTCTCCCCATTTTTGCAGATCTGAGATATAAAATGTGTTATAATAGTGTATATGATGAACTCACCTACTATGACCTGGTAGCAGCACAGGAAAATCATTTGCTTGAAAAATACAGCTCTGTAATCACTAACATTGAGAACTAAAAGTGGGAAGTTATGGTGAGGTAAGACAGTCTATTGCTGGTAACAAACCCAATTTTGATAAAGCCAATAGGCAAATTATTACAAGGAAATGTTTCACTGAACCCAAGGGATACATATGATATCTAGTTGGGGACTATGTTGATTTGTTTTATATATCAACGTATTAGGTCACAGGGTGCCCAAATTAAGTACTATGTAAGTGTAACTGCACAGACATTTCTGGATGAGATTATCATTTGAATGAGTAGGTGCAATAAAATGGGAGGCCCTCCCCAACATGGGTATACAACAGCCTTGGGTCTCACTTTTGTGATCGCTGATGAGGCTCCCAGGGCGTACTCATTCAGCTGGAGTGGGTGTGGGGAATGGGCTGGAGGACAGAAAGCAGCACTAAGAGAAGGAAGGAGACAGGACACATTGTCCCTGGTTAGGTTAAGTGACCAGAGTTTCCCGAAAACACCACAAACCCCCAAATCGCCTTGGTGATTTATGCAGGAGAATGCATACACACTTGCTTTTGCTAACGTGGCACTTGCTCCAATCTCATCCACATTTCCTTGCGTGTTGGCACCATGGTATTAACACAGAAAGGACACAGCAGATTAGAACTCACACTGCTGGGGGAGTCGGGCTCTGATAAGAAAATCACACTGAAGTGGGAAAACACGGGTTCTCTTGAGGCTTGAGGAGGAATACCAGCTGGAGTCAGGACGCTGGAACAGGCTTTTCTGGAGTGATGACCCCAAGCTCTCCCTACGTTGCCAACACACCTTATTAAACCAGGTAAAATGGTCTTGCTGTTGTGTATTAAATAATTAGTGCTCATTCCTTTAAACTGGTTAAGCGTCAACAAAAACCACATGTTTGGGCGTTAGTAAATCCATGGTAACCAACAACTGAAATTCTTATTGTGGAGTTGAGGAATTGCCTTACATAACTAAAGCTACCACTGACTGCTCATATATCGAAGGAATTAATGTCTTAATCTATAAACCTGACTCATAATTCTTTAAGTTTATTTTTACTGCATAATTATACTCTGCTTAGAAATGTTGCAATAAAATTGAGGCGGCTCTGTGGATGCCATTCTTCTGCAATTCTTTTTTTTTTTTTTTCCTCAATCCGGTTATTATAGCTGGGTTTGGAAAGATTTACTATAACTATAAATATGAATAAACTACAGTGGAATTTTATGGAAATATCTGTATTTTCACAATAATTTACTCTAAACTATACATTTCACTATAATACAAAATAAAAAGTATAGTATAACTTCATTTCAGTGTTCTCTTCTTCAAGAGTAGCTATATTGCATATCATATGTGCATGATGTAAATAGAGGTTTCATTTCCAAATATGTACCTGCTGTTTAAACATTTTGTTAAACAAAAATGTCTAAATGTCTCTAGACTCACAAAATTAAAAGGCTATGTTGAAGGTAAGGTTTAACTTTAAAGTGAACTTTATACTAAATGTCAATGAGCTACTGGGACAAGTGATAGCAGAAAAGCTCTGTTAAAAAATAGTAGAAATCGCCCTGGCTGGTGTAGCTCAGTAGATTGAGTGGGGGCTGCAAACCAAAGGGGTGCCAGTTTGATTCCCAGTCAGGGCACATGCCTGGGTTGCAGGCCAGGTCCCCAGTGGGGGCCACGTGAGAGGCAACCACACGTTGATGTTTCTCTCCCTCTCTTTCTCCGCCCTCTTCTCTTCTGTCTAAAAATAAATAAAATCTTAAAAAAATAGTAGAAACTAATTAGCATCTTCCAATTAAATGTACATATTGAGAATTCATATATATCTAACACCTTAGATGAGAATGTACTAGAATGTTATTCTCATTGCTGCCCATTGTTTCATTGCATAGCTCTAATTTATAATGCTCTCCTTCATTGTGCTTACTTAAAATGTTTATATGTTGTTATCAGGTGTTTCTCAAGCAATGTATAAACATTCCTAAAAACATGTGGTAGAGTCATATAAGGTATCAGACATCATAGGATAAAAAGGCACACACTTCTAAAACTGCACTCCATTTGAAGATGTGGTGAACAGAGAGTTAAATTATTTAGTAAATAGAATTAAAATTTTTTCTTTATCTACTGATAGAAATTATTGTTGGGTAGAAGGAAATTCCCTTAGAATAAAACCAGAGATTTTAAAGAAATGTGGACTTATTATACTATTCTAAACTCTCTACATGTGTTCATTTACTCCCTTCTGCTTTTCAGATAAATTTTACCAGTATACTTTGAGGGGCTTTTTTGGAGCATCCACTTTAAATTATTTCACATGTTCAGTTTCCCAAAAGTCATAATGGAGAAAAAAAATTCAGACAAATAGATCCTTAATCTCTCTCAATGTTCTTTTGTCTACTATGTTTCTGTTTGAACGCTTACATATTGCTAGTCTCTGGTCCTCTTAAAACATATCCTGTTCACAAGAAAGTTTTAGAATTTGTTTCTTGAATACCTGTCTTCAGGTTAGCTAGGCTGGACCCACTAGAAGGAAATCTAGGAGCATTATTTTATTTAATCATGACTCCAGAAGGAATCCTATCACCATTTCCCTGATTCTGATCCAGGCTTGCCACTAGAATCTCAAATTCTCTGGAAGGGCATCTCCAGTTTCTCACATTAAAATGCCTCTCATTAAGAATGAAGTGGGGTGGGACTGGGTGAAAGAAAGTGAAGGGGTTAGCCAAGGAACATGTATGCATAAACCACAGACAACAGTGTGGTGAAGGCGTGAGGCGGAGGGCAGGGGCGAGGGCTGGCTGGAGGTGGGTCCTGAAGGGAGGAAAATGAGGGCATCTGTTATTGTATAAACAATAAAAATAAAGTTAAAAAAGAATAAAGAATATATCCAATATTTCTTATTTCACAGCCACCATCTTAATACTTGTAGAATCCCTTCAACCTTTTACCTTATATACTCTTGATAGGCTTAAGATACAGGAGAAGACAAGAGGACAATATAATTATTTTTAAATTATCATCTATTCCTTAACTACATGCATAATTGATAATCATATCTTCATTTATTGTGTAATATTAATGTCTTAATTCCTAATGTGTTGTTATGGAATTTTGTGTTGATATACATAAGGGATTCTGTTCTGTTATTCTCTTTCTTTTTTAATAAAGTCTTTGATTTATTTATAGAAGTAGAATTATGCTGGGCACTATTTTTGTGTTCTTTTTTTGTTTTTGGTTTCTGCTTTTAATTATTTTCTTTTTTTCCATTTTGAGTTTCATTGCTCTTTTTTCTCTAGTCCATCAGTAAATGAGTGGATCAAAAAATGGTGGTACATACCCGGCTGGTGTAGCTCAGTGGATTGAGCACGGGCTGGGAACCAGAGGGTCCCGGTTCAATTCCCAGTCGGGGCACATGCCTGGGTTGCGGGCCAGGCCCCCAGTGAGGGCCATGTGAAAGGCAACCATACATTGCTCTTTCTCCCTCCCTTCTCCTCTCTCTGAAAGTAAATAAATTAAAAAAAAATGGTGGTACATTTATACCATGGAGTTCTATGCAGCAGAAAAAAAAAAAAAGAGCTCCTATCTTTCTCTACAACATAGATGGTACTGGAGAACATTATGCAAAGTGAAATAAGCCAGGCGGCAAAAGACAAATATCATATGATCTCATCTATAATAGAAACCTATGAACAAAACAAATGAGCAAAATAGAACCAGAGACATGGGAACAAGGAATGAACTGTCAGAGACCAAAGGGTAGGGTGGAGGGGGATAAGAGAGAAAAGAAGGGGAAGGGTCTAATTATAATAACAAGTACAAATGACCCATGGACTTGGACAACAGTGTGGTGATTGACTTTGGGAGTCAGGGGAGGTGGTGGAGCAGGGGACAGCAATAGGGGAAAGTTGGGACAACTGTAATAAAACAATTTAAAAAAAGAATTAAAGCTACAAATTTGCTGCTAAATATTTCTTTAGCTCCATTCTACAATTTTTTGCTGTATTTTAATTATCATTCCCTTAAAATTTTTAATTTCTTTTGTGAATTCTTATTTGACCCATAGATTATTTAAATGCATAGTTTCATTTATAAATAACTAATTATAAATACTATTTATAAATAACTATAAATATTTGGAGTTTTATAGATGCTATTGTTATTGAATTCAAATTTAATGGTATTATGGTTGAAGAATATACTCAGATGTCAATTCACCTAAAATTATTCTGATTCATTCTGTGGCTCGCCAATATTGTCTATCCTAGTGAATGAGCCCTGTATGCTTCAAAATTTGTATATTGTTCACTTGTTGGCTATAGTGATATAAATATTGATTTGTGGTTATGGACAGAGTTATTTAGATCCTCTAAATATTAATTATCTTTTTTGTTTAATTTTTCTATTAATTGCAGAAAGAAGAGATTCTCCTAGCATGATTCTTGGATTAGCTATTTCTTCATTATTTCTGTCAGATGAAATTCTGGTATTAGGCTGATACATATTGTTGTGTCTTTATGACAAATTGATCATTTGTCTTGAAACATCCTTCTTTAGCTTTAATAATGTATTAAACTTTGTCTTAAAATCTATTTAATTTAATATTAACATATCCATTTCAACTGTCTGATGCTTCTAATTCAACCATACATTTTCAACCTCCTTGTGTCTTTATATGAAAATGCAGTTTTATAGATAGCATATGGTTGGATTTTGCATTTTTTCCATTCTGATACTCTTTTATCTGTGTATTCATTCCATCAATATATAATGTAATATGAATATAATTTGACTTAGTTTTATTTTATTTGTTTTCTGTTTGCCTTATCTGTTTATTGTTTCTATTTCTTTTTTTTGGCTATTTGGATTTTTTGGATTTGTAATTTATTTATTAATGAACTTTTAGTTATATTAATTTGCACTATTATTTTAGTAATTGCTCTAGAAATTACACTATGCATTGTTAACTCCTCACAGTCTGTTTATAGTTAGTGGTGTAGCACTTCACATATAATGTAAAGTTCTTGCAAGTTTGTGGGTCCATTCACCTGAACTCCACATGCCATACTATTATCACATGTATCACATCTGAATATATTCTGAGACTTTCAAGACAGTGCTGTAAGTTTTGCTGAAGCTCTATTCTCATCATTTGCGAGGCTTCAGCTGTTACATTTCTTCAGACTGAAACACTTTAGTGAAGAGCAAATATAATGGCAAAACATTCTCTTACTTTTTTAATCTGAAAATGCCTTAATTTGCTTTTATTTTAAAGAATATTCCCATTTTTAGATTTTTGAGGAAATTTCATATTGTTTTCTACAGTGGCTTCACCCGTCTGCATTCCCACCAACAAAGCACTAGAGTTCCCTTTTAACCACATTCCCACCAGCACTTGGTGGTGTTGATTTGTTCATGATGGCCATTCTGACCGGTGTGAAGTGATATCTCATTGTGGTTTTAATTTGCATCTCTCTGATGGTTAGTGATGCTGAGCATCCTTTCATATATCTCTGGGCCCTTGTATGTCCTCCTTGGAGAAATGTCTGTTCAGGTCCTTTGCCCATTTTTAATTGGATTGTTTGTCTTCCTGGTGTGAAGTCATGTAAGTTCTTTATATATTTTGGAGGTCAAATCCTTGTCTGGGAAATCATTGGCAAATATGTTTTCCCATATAGTTTGTTCACTTTTTTTTTTTTTTTAAGATTTTATTTATTTTTAGAGAGAGGGGGAAAGGAGGGAGACAGAGAGGGAGGGAAACAGCAATGTATGGTTGCCTCTCACATGGCCCTCATGGGGACCTGGCCCGCAACCCAGGCATGTGCCCTGACTGGGAATCGAACCGGGACCGTTTGGTTCCCAGCCCGCGCTCATTCCACTGAGCTACACCAGCCAGGGCTAGTTTGTTCACTTTTTTGCTGATGTTTTCTTTAGCTGTGCAGAAGCGTTTTAGTTTGAAGAAGTCCCATTTGTTTATTCTTTCCTTTGTGTTCCTTGCTCTAGGAGACAGATTGTTGAGAATGTTGCTTCATGGAATATCTGAGATTTTCCTGCCTATGTTCTCATCTGGGACTTTTATGGTGTAATGGCTTATATTTAAGTCTTTTATACACCTTGAGTTTATTTTTGTGTATGGTGTAAGTTGGTGGTTCAGTTTCATTTTTTTGCATGTACTATTCCAGATCTCCCAAAATCCTTTGTTGAAGAGGCTAGTTTTACTCTATTTTATGCTTCGACACCCTTTGTCAAATATTAATGAACCATAGAGACTTGGATTTATTCCTGGGCTCTCTATTCTGTTTCACTGATCTATGTGTCTGTTCTTATGCCTGCCAGTACGAGGTTGTTTTGATTACTGTGGCCTTGTAATATTGTTTGATATTAGGTATTGCAATCCCTCCTACTTTGTTCTTCTTTCTCAAAATTGCTGAGGCCATTTGGGGTCATCTATGTTCTATATAAATTTTGGAAATATTTATCCTATATCTGTGAAATACATCATGGGCATTTACTTTATTTATTTATCTTAAAGATTTTACTTATTTATTTTTAGACAGAAGGGAAGGAAGGGAGAAAGAGAAAGAGAGAAACATCAATGTGTGGTTGCCTCTCACTGGGGACCTGGCCTGCACCCAGGCATGTGCCCTGACTGGGAATTGAACCAGCTACCCTTTGGTTCGCAGCCCGCACTCAATTCAATGAACTACACCAGCCAGGGCACATCATAGGTATTTTAAGAGGGATTTCATTGATTCTATAAATTGCTTTGGGTAGTATGGACATTTTGATGATGCTAATTCTTCCTATCCATGAACACAGTATATGCTTCCACTTATTATGTCTTCCTTAATTTCATTATTCAGTGTTCTGCAGTGTTCTGTGTACAGGTCTTTTACCTCCTTGGTTAGGTTTATTCATAGGTATTTTATTTTTCATGTTGCTATATTAAATGGGATTGTTTCCCTGATTTCTGTTTCAGCTATTTCATTGTTTATGTACAAAAATGCTTTCAATTTCTGAATATTGACTTTGTATCCCACTGTTTTGACAAATTCATTTGTTAGGTTGGGTAGTTTTTTAGTGGAGTCTGCTCAGATTATACCCTAAGAATCCTGAAACAAGAATTCAAAAAAAATCTATGCAACTCAATGTTCATAGCAGCACAATTTACAATAGCCAAGTATTAGAAGCAACTAAAGTGCCCATCTGTAAATGAGTGGATCAAAAAACTGTGGTACATTTACACAATGGAATACTACAGAGCAGAAAGGAAGAAGGAACTCCTACACTTTGTGACAGCATGGATGGAAGGGGAGAGTATTATGGTAAGTGAAATAAGGCAGGATGTGAAAGATAAATACCATATGATTTCACCTGTAAGTGGAACTTAATCAACCAAACAAACTAGCAAGCAAAATGTAACCAAAGACATGGAAATAAAGAACAAACTGACAGTAACCAGACGACAGTGGGTAGGGCATAACAGGGAAAAGTATAGGAAGGGTTGTCAAGGAACATGTATAAATAACCCATGGACAAAGACAACAGCATGGGGGGGGATTGAATGTGAGAGGTAGGGGGTGGGTAGTGTAGGGGATAGTAATGGGGTGAAAATGGGGATAATTGTAATTGAACAATGATAATAAGATAAAATAAAGAATATTTCCATTCCATATACAGTGCTAAACTGGTTGTTTAGTGGCCTCTTATTTCTGATGATGTCAGTGATATATAAGCAGTATATTTGATAGGATAATTGAGTGTCAGTCACCAAGTTCAGAGAAACCACTTCAAGTCAAAAAATACCAAAGGAAGAAACAGTGATTTATAAAAGTGAAGGGGTGAGGGAAACTTCTAGAATAGAGAAGTAAAGACCTCCACAGTCATTCTTCATAGAAAAACAATTCAACTGGTGAAAATTATACATACAGAAAACAATCATTCAAAGTCTTTTGGAATTGACCAAAAGACAATTAAATGAAGAGTGTGCACTCAATCTTGGTAATATGAGGGAGAGTCTGTGGCTTTGGGGCCACTCTTTCCCTTCATTACTCTGTGCTATAGGAGCTCCGCTTCCAATGTTAATAGTCAAGAAGACAGGGACTCTCTTTTTTCCCAGCAACCAGTCTAAGGCTGTTTTTTAGACTTTGGAAGGAGATGACTGTTGGCCTTTCTTGTCTCTGCTTAACCCTGTCTTACAGAAGCTCTAATTCCAGACAAGCAGGGAAAGCCTACTGGGTCTCTCTTCCTCCACACAGCCTTCACTTGTAGTGAAGAAGTTCTGCTCCAGACACAGCGAGACATAATATGAGAGAAACTGGAGACCTCATACACTCCTGGTGGTGTTCTTAAAGTGGTGCAGCTGCTATGGAAACCACCTGGTAGTTCCTCAAGACAATAAACTTGGAGTTACCATATGACTCAGTCATTGCACTACTTAGTATATCTCCAAGAGAAATGAAAACATACATCCACACAAAAGCATGTACACCAACGTTTATAGCAATATTATTTATAATAGTCAAAAATAGATATAACTAAAATATCTATCAATTGATAGAAGTAAAAATAATATGTGGTATAAAATGTGGTATATCCACACAGTACGGTACTAGCTGCCAATACAAATAAATGATATATACTATAACATGAATAAACATGGAAAATATTATGCTAAGTGAAAGAAGGCAGTTAGGCCAGATATTTTATGATTCTATTTATTTGAAATATCAACAATAGCCTAATTTATACTGACAGGAAGTAAAGTAGTGGTTGCTAAGAGCCAGCAGGTCCAGGGTCCAGGGAGAAATCAGGACTGACTGCTAATCGTATGGAATTTGTTTCAAGAGAACCAAATGTTCAAAAATTAAATTGTAATAATTGTTGTGATTTGAATGAGAAAGAATTGAATTGCATTTTTTGAATGATGAATTGTATGGCTGACATTTTATATCCTCAGCTTCAACAAAGTTTCAATGTCAGAGTGATCCTGTTATTTTTAATATAAGATCATAAATATTCATCAGTAAGTATATATTGGGGGTCAAATGGTGTTCAACCTTGTCGAGGCACTGTAGATGATACAGGGAAATGCAGATAAAAACCAAAAAGCCCAACCCACTACATGCTTAATCTACGTGACTGCAAATATCCAGATGGTGAGAACCACTTTTGAAAATATAAATGTTTAGATAAAAGCATTCTCCTTTGAAGTCTCTCCCTCCGTTATGTTCTCTGTCTGTCAACATTTCACACTGACATCAAATTAACCGTGCAGCAAAGTCCTGCTTGGTAAGCAAGATGTTGACTTCATTATGTTTTCATTACATTTCCAATAGTTTCTTCTGCAATGAAAATTTAGTTTATAGTATGATCAAAGATGTTAACACACCACCTGTCCTATGTCATAGTACTTATCTTTTTTAATGGAATAACAATTACGCTGGGAATTCTTTTAAACAACCAAAGGGAGATATGCATATTATATTGCAGTTTTGAGATACTTTTTCTGCATATTTACCTTTTTCTCTACCTTTTCTTATTTTGCTTTTATTTAATTGTTTAGTGTGTTGATGTATTCATAATAAATATTATTTAAATAACTATTATAGTGAAAATATTTAACTTAAACTTTAAAATAATTATTTTAAAAATATTGTAAAACTCACCCTGGCTGGTGTAGCTCAGTGGATTCAGCGTGGGCTGGGAACCAGGAGGTCCCGGTTCAATTCTCAGTCAGGGCACATGCCTGGGTTGCGGGCCAGGTCCCCTGTAAGGGCCATGTGAGAAGCAACCATACATTGCTGTTTCTCTCCCTCTCTTTCTCCTTCCCTTCCCCTCTCTCTAAATAAATAATCTTAAAAAAATAAAAAAATAAAAATATTGTAAAACTGCTAAAAATATGCAAAAATCATGAAAATTTGTTATACCCTCCAAAGCAAGTTGGATATTTTAAATATTTTGAAAAATTTTATATTCTTATAGTAAATTTGGTAAGCATTGAAACCTACAGTAGTTATCTTTACATGTATTTTAATATTAATTAATTCTTAAACATGATTCTCGTTTACTATTATAGTTACTTTTTTCATGGTAGAAATGGTTTTAAATATAAAAGATTGCTGAGTCTGGTGTTTTAAAGAGAATATAATTTTCATTGTGGATGAACTAAAGGGGAGCGATATCTCATAAGGTTACAATAATGCTTAGATTAGTTAATGCTTTTTTTAAAAAAAATTCTTAACACAGTGCCTGACACATACTGCTCAATAAATGTTGGTAACTTTTTACTCATATTTATTACTCATTTTTCTTCATACTTATTAATTGTTTATATTTTAGCAACAGTTGCTAATGTTTATAAATAGCCGATGAAGTGTACTTTCTGGAGTTGCATACTGTACTGGAGCTAACACATGCCTGGCTTTTGTTTTATGACTCTTTCTCTTCACACCTGTTCCAGATATTACTGAGAGGTCACAGAACTTTGACTTTAAGTACGTATCTAAATGTCAAGATGTTGCTTCAGTACAGCCCTCGTTATTGCTAAAAGTCACTACTGACATGGATCTAATTTGACATGAGACAAAAATGACTTGCCATCCCCGCTTGAAGTTGTAAGGAGACACTTTCAGGCAACGCAGCAAGCTGAGGTGGCAGGGGACTTGGTGATGGAAACAATTCCACGGTATAACTAGCATTTTCTCATACCACAGTTTTAGAAAGTTTTCTCTTAAAATAAAAACAACATTATCTTAATGACCATTGTGGACATTTTACAAAGTGAGTATTCCCTTCTCCTTAGTACCTTTGACCTAAGAGATCCAGAACTAGATATACTCATGGTTGGACTAAGTGTCTTAAGGTTGGAGAAGAGAAAAATAGAGTAGAAATGCTTCAAATTATTTTGGTAACTGTTAAACCTCAACTGTTTTGCTGCTTGGAGAAAAAGACGACTCTTCCTATCATCTATCTAGAAAGTGTAATTCAGATTAAATGCATCTAACTTGATAGTATTACATAGTAGTATAGCAAACCTAGGGCTTTCAATCCCATATCCCGCCCTGCAATACACTGATTTGTCAAAGAAGACACAACAAAAACACTCAACATCCAGAATGTGAATTGGAAGTGGCTATCCCACTTTGTCTACCAATAAATAAATATATAAATAAACGAGCTATCTAACTAAAAATATACCTACATCCTTAAAAAATCTAAAATATTAAAGCACATTGACTTTATTTTGTGTCTCTCTGATTCAGGCATGACCAAGTAGATTTTGGTGCATAAGGCATCAGAGGCGAAAGCTGATGAGAAATGCCAAAAACTTTGTGTTACTAACTTTATAAACTGATGTTTTCTTCCCCAAAGTTTATAAATAAAATTTAAAAGAGCATCTGAGTTACTTAATTCCTACCTCTGTCCCTGTCCATTCTTTCTCTGTCATTATCTTATCTTTGCATTCTCTAAGGAACTACTTTAAATATTTTCTTGGATATACTGTTCAGATTATTTATGCTAATACTGAAAAGATGAAAATGATTTCTATTTCCGGAGTTTCACACAAATGTTTGCATATTACATATTTTTTGAGATACTATTTTTCACTGAACAATGTATCCTGGAGATCTCTTTTCTTTTTTCTCTACTAGTAATTAGAAGTATTCTAGTGCTTCCTTTTTTT
>PVJI01025588.1:0-20087 GCA_004026765.1 Micronycteris hirsuta | reverse complement strand
TTTATCTTTTCAAAGAACCAGCTCCTGGATTCATTGATCCTTAGCATTGTGCTTTTAGTCCCTATGTCATTGAGTTCTGCTCTGATCTTGGTTATTTCCTTCCTTCTACTTGCTCTGGGCTGTCTTTGTTGTTGTTCCTCAAGTTCTTATAGGCATAGGGTTAGGTTGTTTGTTTGAAATCTTTCTATTTTTTTTAGTTAGGCCTGTATCACTATGTACTTCCCTCTCAGGACTGCCTTTGCTGTGTCCCATAAGTTTTGGGTTGTTGTAAGTTCATTTTCATTTGTTTCGAGAAATTATTTTACTTCTCCCCTAATCTTGTTCTTGTCCCATTGGTTGTTTAATAGCATGCTATTCAATCTCCATGATTTTGAGTGTTTTGGGTTTTTTTTCTTTGAGTTGATTTCTAATTTCAGTCCCTTGTGCTCTGAGAAAATACTTGATATGATTTCAATTTTCTTGAATTTGTTGAGGCTTGTTTTGTGTCCTATCATATGATCTATCTTTGAATACATATATATATATATATATATATATATATATATATATATATATATATATATATATAATCAGTTAAGTCCATTTCATCTAGGGTATTATTCAATGCCACAATATCTTTTTTGATATTTTGTTTGGAAGATTTGTCCATTTTTGACAATGGGGTGTTGAAGCCCCCAACTATAATTGTGTTGCTATCAATGTCTTGAAGTTCTCCAAGATTTTCTTTATGTATTTGGGTGCTCCTGTGTTGGGTGCGTATAGATTTACAATATTTATGTCTTCTTGGTGGATTCTTCCCTTGAGTATTATGAAGTGTCCTTCTGGGTCTCTCTTTATAGCCCTTTTTTTTTTGTCTATTTTATCTGATATGAGTATTGATACCCCGGCTCTTTTCCCCTGTCCATTTGATTGAGAAACTTGTTTCCAGCCCCTCACTTTCAGTCTGTGTAGGTCTTTTGTCTGGAGGTGAGTCTCTTGTAGGCAGCATATGTGTGTGTCATGCTTTCTTATCCATTCAGCTATTCTATGTCTTTTCATTATAGCATTTAATCCATTTATATGTAAGGTTATTATTGATAGATACTTATTCATTGTCATTTTTTTTTGTACCTGTGTTCCTCTCTCTCTCTCTTTCCCTTCCTTTCCTTAATGCAGTCCCTTTAGCATCTCTTGCAGAGTTGGTTTGGTTTAGGTGTATTCTTTTAGTCTTCTTTTGTCTGGGAAATGCCTTATTTGGCCATTTATCTTGATTGAGAGCCTTGCTGGGTACAGTAGCCTTGGCTGCAGGCCTCTGGTTCTCATTACTTGAAATATTTCTTGCCATTCTCTTCTGGCTTGGTGCGTTTCCTTTGAGAAGTCAGCTGCTAGTCTTATTGGGGCCCCCTTGTATGTACTTCCTGTTTCTGCCTCGCTGACTTTAAGATTCTCTCTTTGTCTTGGAATTTTGCCATTTTAATTATGATGTGTCTTGAAGTGGGCCTGTTTGGGTTTCTTTTGATTGAGACTCTCTGTGTTTCTTGGATTTGTGTGACTTTTTTTCTCATTAGATTAGGGAAGTTTTCCATTATTACTTTTTCAAACAGGTTTTCTATCCCTTGCTCTTCTTCTTCTCCTTCTGGTATCCCTACTATATGAATATTATTACGTTTCTTGTTCTCCTGAATTTCCCTTAATAGTCCTTCATTCTTTTTGAGTCTCTTTTCCCTTTCCTGCTGTTTTGGGGTGTTTTTTCTACCTTGTCCTCCATCTCGCTGATCTATCCTCTGCTTCATTGAGCCTAATTTTGATTCCTTCTGTTGTGTTCTTCAGTTCAGATATTGTATTCTTCACTTTCTTTTGGCCCTTGTGGATAGTATTTTCTTTTTCGTGTTGATATAGTTTGCAGTGAGTTCATTATAGTTTCCCTGTAGTTTCTGGTAATTTTCTGTGAGCTCATCGAGCTTCTCAAGCTTCCTGATAACCAATGATTTGAACTTAATATTTGATAGTTGGCTTGCCTCTGTTCCATTTATCATTCTTTCTGGGGCTTCCCCCTTTCCTTTCATTTGGGGATTGTTTCTTTGTCTTCCCATTGTTTGTGAGACTCTTTTTGCTAGCCTCTGCTTCTTAAATTGATCTCTTCTGACTCCCTAGTTTTATGGTATGAGCTTCTATGGTAGAATATCTGCAAGATTCAGTGTTATAGTGTCCTTAATCTCCTTATCTTGCTGGTCTTGGACTGTTGTTTATGTTGGCTCACTGTATGTATTTGGGTTTTAGTTGTTATTGGGTATTTCTTTGGTGGGTCCTTTCCTCCAACTAGTTAACTGAGGGTCGCTCCATCCACACCGCCTTGTATTCTGTTGTGTCGGTGTGGACAAGTTGTGTTGAGACTTATTCTTCTGTGTGAACAAGGTTTTGAGGCTTCTCCTACACTCTTGCTCAATTGTTTGCTCTGGGTAATTTCTCCACCAATTGGTGTATTATCCGTTTGGTCCTGGATTGGGTTTAGTGTGGGTTCCACTTCCTCCTTCACCTTCTTTGGTTGTTTTGTGTTGGTGGTTCCTTTGTTGATGGATTTCCTCTTCCAGCAGGTATACTGGTGTTCACTGGTCCAACCTTGTAAGTTCTCTGGAGTAGCAAAATTAAATTTGTGTCACTATCTCTGTTTTTTGGGATGACCCTTATCTGGGTCTAACTTGGTCTCTTCACAGCTCCAGGTTTTAATGTCTCACCTGTGGGTAAAGAAGAGATAGGAAGGAAATAACAACAACAACAACAACAAAAAAGAATGAAGGGAGAGAGAAAGAATAACATAAGAATAGGAAGGAAGGAAGGAAAAATAAAGAAATAAGGGAAGAAAGGAAGAACAAATTGAAGGAAAAGAAAAATTTTTTTCTGTTTTTTATAAATTAAGACAAAACAAAACAAAAAAAGGAAGAAAAAGAGGAGAAGACTAGGAATACTAAAGGAAAAGGAGGAAGAAGGAATTAAAAAAATAAAGGACAGAAAGGAAGAAGGGTGGGGGGAAAAAACCTTCTGCTGGCTGGCTTTAAAAGTGTCTGGCTAGGGCCCTGGCTGGTGTAGCTCAGTGGATTGAGCGAGGGCTGGGAACCAGAGGGTCCCGGTTCGATTCCCAGTCAGGGCACATGCCTGGGTTGCAGGCCAGGTCCCCGTGAGGGCCATGTGAGAGGCAACCATACATTGCTGTTTCTCCCTCTCTTTCTCCCTCCCTTCTCCTCTCTCTAAAATAAATAAAATCTAAAAAAAAAAAAGTGTCTGGCTAGGCTTGTTCTTTTGGTCTTCTTGTTTGCATCAGGCTTGGAAGATGTTAGTTTTGCTTTTCTCCCTTCCTGAGATTCACTCTTCGCTGTTGTCCACCCTCCAGCCCAGTTCTTAGGTGTGTTTCTGAGTCCATACTGGGTCTGTTGTTATGCTGTTTTTGAGAGGTACCAATTAGCAGCACCTCACCCAACACCTTCTTGCTGGTTTAGATACTAGGAACTCTCAGCGTCCTTTCTGGGTGGTTTGGCCCCCACACTGAGTCAAGAGTTTGTGAGGACTGCTGCTCCTGTCAATGGGGCACTTCTGCCTTTCTCCTTCAGAGCTAATTGGCCCTGCAGGGCTCCGTGCGCACAGGCTGTGTGGCCAGCTCTTTGTCCCTAGCCACCAGGGCGTGAGCTCTGCATACCTGTGTTCACTGTCCCCTTTTGTGCCTTGATTTGGCATTGGTGAGTCGCAGGCCGGGGTACCCGGCTGTGCACCATCCCTGGTTTTTTGACGAGGGCACAAGTGGGCCGCGGATCACTGGGTGCGCACAGTCCCTAATTCCACTTGATTGGCTGTGCAAGACACAACTGGCCCCAGGGCTGCTGGTTGCAGACTGCCCCTGGTTCTTTTGGAGTTGGCAAGGACTGGTCTTCAATTCACTCTTGATGGGAGCGCAGACAGCCATGGGTTGAGGGCTGCCGTTTGTGCACTCATCCTGGTGCTTCTGGAGATTAGGCAGTCCGTCTGACCTGGGACTCCGATCTGATCCCTGGGGTGCGCACTGACCTGGGAGCTGTTGGGGGCAGGGCCTCTCCAAACAGCCCGGGAGTGCCTATTTTTTTTTAATTCTTCCTATTTACGGCTGCCAGTCCAAATAAGCACCTGGTCTCTCACACCTCCCAACCTGGCTCTCTCCCAAGAATTTTGCAGCAGACCGGGCAGCTGCCGGGTCGGAAGCTGCAGCCCACCCTACTCCCTGCGCTGGTCCCAGGGAAACTTTTCGTTCCAAAGCACTCTCTTTACCGTCCGATCATTCAGTTTCCCCTATAATCTTGGTCACCAATCTTCATATATGCTGGAATACCATTGGGTGTATGCTCTATTCCTCAGAAAACTGGCTAGGTGTTTCACCAGCAGGCAGGGAGAAGTGGACTCTGCTCCCCCTATCTCACAGCCCTCTTCCCTCTGAGACATAAATATTTTTGTAGCTTCTTTCTAGTTTACAATTCTGGAATGTTTTTTTGAAGGACCTGGAAGTCACTCCTTCAATATATCTTTTTCTACAGTTTTGATCTCTTCTTTCATTTGGGCCATATTTTTTTGTCTTAGTGTGTCTGTTACATAGTAAGGGCCGGAGCCTTTGGTATTTGCCAGGCAGGGCAACATACGTCACTATTTTATGGTGCTGTATGTGGGGGAGGGATCAGTGAGGGAAGAATGCTGCTTGCCTTTCTCTCTTCTGGCTTTCAGTCATTTCCCCCACTACCCACAAACGAATTAGTCCCTTTTAGTGCTGATTCCTCATTGGGTGGGTTTGTGTATGTTCTAGGACCCTGTGGTTCTCTCCAATGAACTCTCCTGTGAGTCTGGCAGTTTCTCCTGCCACCCCAACCCCCACAGGATTTTTCAGTCAGAGATTTTGAAGCTTTATTTCCCTGTGCTGGAACCCTGTGTTGCTCGGTCTGTCTCACTCCCCAATTGTTCCTCCTGGTTTATCCACATGCAAATGTGGGACCACCAGCTGCCATCCAACACCTTGCCCACCCTGGTTCTCTAGCTGCTGCCTTGCTAGGAGTCTTCTCCACTCCAACCCTCCTACCAGTCTGGATGAATGTTTCTTCTGTAACTTCTTGGTTGTTGGACTTCCATACAGTTTGATTTTCTGGCAGTTCTGTTTTTGTTTTTTTTTTTTTTAATTTTTTGTTGTCCTTCTTTTGGTTGTGTGAGGAGGCAAAGAATATCTACCTATGCCTCCATCTTGGCCAGAACTCTATTTTACCAATTTTCTAAAAATATTTTATTTATTTTTAGAGAGAAAGGAAGGGAGGGATAGAGGGAGGGATAAAGAAAGGGAGAGAAACATCAATGTGTGGTTGCTTCTCACGCACCTGCTACTGGGGACCTGACCCAGGCATGTGCACTGACTGGAATTGAACAGGTAACCCTTTGGTTCACAGGCCAGCATTCGATCAACTGAGCCACACCAGCCAAGGCTTACCAATTTTTTAAAGAGGATTCAGCACAGACACCCCTGATGTACTGAGAGGTGTGGAAAATGCCACCAGAGCTCTGAATCTCAAGATCTCTGTCCTTGAAAGAATCTCCTGCTTTCATTTTCTTACTCATGGTCATGCTGACTGTGTTGCCACCCTTCAAGGCCAGGCAGGTTCATGGTGTTTGTGCAGATGAAAAAATGTTCACAGAGCCATTGGGATGTCTGGCATGCCTTTATGCATGGGTGGGTGAGCCACACATGCCACAAGCTGCACACCTCTCTGCATGTCACATGCCGTGGCCCTTGCTCCCCAGTGTGGCATCCATTGTGGCACCTGTCCCCTTGCATGTCTGTCATCATCATCACCTGCAACATGGAGTCCCTACCTGTTTAAGTACTAGAAGGGAACAAAGCCATCAAGATGCCAGAAATTATATAATAAAACATAACTCTGTGCATGCGAGCCCACTTCATGTTATGGGAACAGTTTATCAGACCCAGTCTCAAGGCTATGAGAATACTTCTTATCAGTCTCCTCCAAGGCTATGGGAGCACTACTTCCTTAGCTACCCAGACACCTCAGTGAGGAAGCCAGACTACCTACACTTACCCTATGCTGACACTATATGTCCTCATCCATCAAGAATATTCATTCATAACTCTGGCATAAAAAAAAGGGCAAGCATTGTTATAACATAAAGCAGAACTTTGTTAGATTGTTCAATGTTTCATCTTTAGCATCAGCTGCTGATTGTTATGCAGATTCATAAGTTATGCTTCTGTTAATCCATTTGCTCATTCTTTCATTCATCTGTTAGTAACTTTTTACTGGGAACAGGAGTAGGGCCAGCACTGTGGTAGGAAAATACCTGGATCCCAGGCTGCAAGGAATGTTGAATCTGACACACACTTACCCCATTAATGGCTATAAACATTTGGACTCTGAGCTTTTAGTGTGTTCATGAGAGATAAATTGAACTTTAGTAGATGAAGTTGATGAGTAGAAAGCAAATATGAACCTGTGAGGAGATGTGCAGATGAAAATTGTTGCTACTTCATCTGCATCCTCCCCTCCTCCTGGGGGTAATGTGGCTAAGCAGCCACCAGGATCCTGGGCACCTCTCCACATTAGGTTCGGACGTAGCAAGAATGCACAGTAGGTGCCTAGCTGCACACCTAGGGAGGGGAGTGCTCCAAGTTGGTGGCACATGTTCAACATGAAACCTTACTAATTCATTGCTCACAATGACTTGGTTCAGCTATTCAGAGTCAAAAAAGCCCCAGGTGAGCCCTTAGTGGGGACTGGCATCTACTCAAGTGGAAGAATTGCTTTTTTGAAAAAGAAATCTCAAGCGAAGTAGGGCTGCAGACCTGTGCTCCCTGCTGCCTCTGGCAGGTTGGATCCCCAGGGAAAGGCAAGGAGTTCTGGGATCATGTTGGCTGATAAAATGTTGTCTGCTAATGAATTGCCTGTGCCAAAGAGGAGGTATTTAGCCATGATATAGACAAAACAGGAAACACACTTTTTTTAAAAAATAGCAGTAGGCAACAGTGCTTGCTTTTGGCTTTTGTCAACAAACTTTAAACCCTTCACCTTTTGAAAACTTACAGAATAGAAACGTTTGTATTTGAACCTCACTTTTCCAATGCACAAAGGACAAGGCCAGAAATCCAAAACCAGAAGTTCAACTTTTGACAGATATATTGGTTCAAGGCCAGAAGGTTGTAAGAGTTTATATTCTTCTATCTAGACCAAAGGCTCTTGAGGAGGGTGGTAGGTGGAAGTGGAGTGTGGGGGGGCGGGGTCAGGGGCTGCTGCTCATTTTTCTGGCTCAAAGAGCAGAACCTCCAATATAATATAAAATAGGTAATATAATAAAAAAAACATTATAAATCAGACACTCTGTCTGGTTAGTCTTATGCTCTGTCAACTCTGAAATACACAAAAGGAACCCTTACTGACTTCGTTTCCTCTTGGTTTCTTCATCAGCATGCTGCTTCAGTCTCTCCTCAGTTTGTTTTCCTTAATTCCCCAGCCCATCCTGCACCAGGTCAGTACTGCTGCAATTACCAGTGAACCTTGCCTTTGTCTGAAATGTGGCTTGGAGAAATGTGTTTGCCTTTCTTCTCCTGGAGGAGTGGAGCAGAGAGGGCTGAGCAGTAAACTGCACAACTTGGTGATCAAACACATGCCAATCATTCTGTGACAGGAAGGTCTAAATTTCACAATAACACTTCACTCAGTAAAACTGACTCTCACTCTGTGGTAAACCTTCCTTTGGAAAATGGTGCAGTAAAAAATATACATTTACCTGCAAATAAGGGATACCTACCATTATTGAACTTCATTCAGGATCACCAACCTGTCATTTGGCTTGAGGACAATGAGACCCAGGAAGTAAAGCCATTTGCCCAGGGTCACTAATTTGGGATAGTGGTGGAGTCTGGATTGCTCCTGTATTGGGAAGAGAAGCTTGAGAATAACTTTCCAGTCACTGAGGCATGGTGAGACCCTTCTATGCATCACAGGCTCTGCTGCCTCATCAGCCCCCATCTCCCTGGCACAGTAAGCCCTGTGCTCTGTAAAGATCCTGGTGGGAACTTTTGTTTACATTCATCTGTCCATCTTTCACTGCCAGTCAGTGGTCCTAATTCTGTTGCTTGGATTGAAATAGAATAAGTGCATTCTTTCTTCTAGGTGATAGCTCTTCAAAAATCCTGAGGCCTCTAGAATATTCTCCCAAGTCTTGACTTTTTCATATTAACCACATTTTTTATACTTTCTCAAAATTTACAGACACTTCTTCTCTTTTCTTATTCTGATGTGTTTAAAGTCACCCATCATCACTCTTTTGTTAATTGTTTTTATTTATTGATTTTTTTAGACAGAAGAACAGAAAGAAAGAGAGGGAAACAATGACTTGTTGTTCAACTTATTTATGCATTAATTGGTTGATTTTCATATGTGTCCTGTCCAGGTATTGAACCTGCAATCTTGGTGTATCAGAACAATGCTCTAACCAACTGAGCTACCTGACCAGGGCCATCATCACTCTTAACAAATCTTGTTTGACATAGGTCATAATGTTTCAGACAGTGATCTAACCAGTGTGGTTCAAGATGCCCTGTGTTATGTGACTCATGCTGTGCACACACATTGTTCTTACTTGTCTGTAGGTCCTCTTTCATTTTTTTGATTTTGTAAACATAAACCATTATTTTTATACATTTATTCAATTATTTTATTCTTGACCTTATCAGTTCTAAAATGATTTAAAGTTACTGTTAAAAATATAATAGAACCATATGTAAATGTATTAATTGAAAAAACTAGTGAAGAGATATAATGCATACAAAAAATAGAAAAATACAAAAGTTATACTATTGGTAGGTAAAATATATTCCAGGAGATCCTATAACCCTATTAGAGGTAGGCCATGCATTTAGTTTTGAGTTTCCTAGCAACAAGTGAAAAGATGGTAGCAATCATTTATGTGTCTGAGTGTACATAAATGAAACACAGTGGCTGAGGACAATCATAGCTATTCCTTCTGCTGAAACCTAATAGAAACATTTTTGATGGCTCCTGGCAGAGGCCACTGCAAGTTATACCCTGCAGGGCATACCTAGATCAAACACAGTGTATTTCCTAAGGCTCTGGTTGCTTACCCATTCTTTTACTGCTTCTAATCTTATGCCATAGTCATCATGATGCTCTTGGGCAATTGATTTCTTTAACCATATTTTATCCCTACTGCATTTTAATGTGTAGTTTTTAAATTCTTATTTAAAAAAGGAAGTTGGTGAAACTGCATGGGAAAATCCATGTCACTCACTGCCCTATAGACTGCCTCTTAATTTTCAACATTCAGACAGCTGTGTGATTTTCAACACTTTTGTTATTGGATCACATCTTTGTGATACTCTCCCAGGACTTTATTGCTATTGTTCTTGTTGTTATTATTATTATTTTAAATAAGACATGCTTTGAGGTCATGAACATTTGCAGGAACCTTTGTGTTCTGATATTTTAGTTCGAGGCAGATCTAGCTAGAAACCAGGGGTTATGATGGGTGTCTGCCCATCTAAGGGTAGAAAAACCAGAATCTTCTGAAGTCCTAGATTCCAGATGTCTTTGTCCAGGTGCAAGGAGAGGGCAAAGAAGGGGTTGTTTCCATGCCTCAGCCTGAGAGGCTTTGGTGATGGGGATAGAGAATAGTCTTTTGGATATTTTTCTGGTCAACAATGAGACTGGAGTAGCTCCATCATTATGGTCTACTCAAAAGCTATTCAAATGCACATCACAGTGAGCCCAGTTGTTTTAACAGCTCATCTTTAGATTTTTGCCTCTAACCAATGTAAATGACTGCCTCTGTGGCCTCCTTTTCTCCCCTACCCCGCCACCTAATCCACTGACACCTCTTAGCCCTGCTTGTGAGCAGCCAGTGAAGAAGAGGTTTGTCCCAGATGTGGAACTACGTCTTTTTGTCATCATAGGAACTGATTGCTTTATTTTGCTTTGTTTTGCTTCCATTTCCTCACTTTCTACTTGCATCTTCAGGAATCATCATGAAACACTTTCTCCCTTCTTACTATTAATATCATCCGCATCTGTATGCATGTATGTCCTCTCTCAGGCAAGCTGCCACAGTTGAGTTTAATGAATTATAATTATCAGTATCTCTCAATAGCCCTTTTTACAACTCTATGAGTCTCTGAATGCTTTACAAATGGTTTATTTAGCTTAGGTTAATAAATACCTTTGAAAAGAGTGCAGTTCTAGCCATTATTTTGGAGAGAGAGAGAGAAACTTTATTTGTGGGTTTTTGCCCAACATGGTAAATAAGTTAACATAAACAATACATAATATTTGAGTCCAGAACTTGGCAACACTCCTCTCCCAACAAACCTCCCAGTTTTCCAGTGAAAATGTCCAAGACTTTAAGTTTCATTCTGTACATAAGGCCACATAGGCACAAATCATTAAGACAATTTTCCCAGCTAAGGGTGAGGGAAAAAAACCAATAGTACCTGGGTCTGGTCTGAAAGGTCAAATCAGATTAAATTTTCACTCTTGAGCTGGATCATCAGAACTTCTAACTTGCAACAATAAACAGCAATAGTTTCTTTTCTTCTTTTCTTTTCTTTTTTCTTTTTGGTTTAAAATGACCCAAACCTAGAATAGGAGTAGGGGAAAAGGGTTTGTGTGCTCTGGGGGAACAAGATGAATGGAGAATTCACCCTTGTGTGTTGGGTGAAGTCACCTGTGATGAGTCCTGAGGGCCGGAATGGGGGTGGTGGAGCAGCGCCTGGCAGCTTTTCGGATGTGTACTTCCTGCTTGCAGAAAGCTGTGCAGGAGCATGAAAAATAGTAGAAAGTTTAATAGCACTATCAACCTAAAAACATTACACATGCACTAAATGCATAAACAGTAATTTTTGTGGAGTTGGAAATGCATCATACATGAAATATGATGCATGAAGTATCCCATGGAATAACCATACAGCTCTGTGATGTGGAGAGTATTATTAACAGTAGCATGATCCCCATTTCCCAGATGATGAAACAGGTTTGAAGGGTGTAAGTTATGTGTGCAACAAGGGTCTTGAAGCAGGCATTTGAGACCCGCATGACCTCATTTGCTTATAGAATCACTTATGACTATTGCTCTCCTCACTCCTAATATGAAGAATGAGGTGAGTTTTGTGACTCCTGGTAACTGTCCACCTAGAGGACTGGGTGAGGGGTTATTTTTTTTTATTTAGTTGTTATTTTTTTAGAGAGAGGGGAAGGGAGGGAGACAGAGAGAGAGAAACAGCAATGTGTGGTTGCTCCTCACATGGCCCTCACTGGGGACCTGGCCTGCAACCCAGGCATGTGCCCTGACTGGGAATCGAACCTGGACCCTTTGGTTCCCAGCCCGCGCTCAATCCACTGAGCTACACCAGCCAGGGCTGTGAGGGGTTATTTTTAAAAGATGACACATTCTTTGTTTTTATTGGCACTCATGGTGCTGACCTCATTTTGGCTGAGTCAGCACTAGTGACTCAATGCTAAGAGCACCATAGACTTCATCTCACACTGTGTGGAATCATTAAGAGTCATTGAGTATTCTCTTAATGACTGCTTAAAATATGTGAAATAAATCTCTGTCCTCAGAAAACACACTGAGGGCTTTTCAGTACCCGTGCCCCACTGAAATGTCAGTCTGATGGGAAGGCATGGCTTCTCCTGTCCGGGATGCTTGATTGAGCAAATCAGTAATCCATGCATAACAGCTGGAGGCTACACCAGAATTCCTTTGAAAATATGTAGCCTTCCATCTAGTATTGCCTTTGTGTGTTAGCAGGAAAAACAACCTAATTTGAAGGTCTAAGCATCTAGTAGATATATGGAATCCTTGGATGCCCCAAAACAGCATACTGAGTTTTAGGACTCCTTTTTATATCGAAGGGTTGCTGCCCGAACAGCTCTTCCCAGGGAGCTCAGCTGCACAGAGTGGTCATTTCAGGGGACAGTCTAGTATGGGGACCACACTCACATTTTCTCCCCATGGAAGCCTTCAGGACTGGAAATGTTTTGTTGGAAGCTTAACCCCATCTTTCTAAATTCTCTTTTATAAATGAAAGAAGTTGAAGTCTAGAATGCATTTCTTTCTAAGCTAAAACAGAATCAATGTTGGAGGCACTAGAAGAGGGAAGGCCATCTCTAAATGAGCATTGCACTATCAGAGTGAGCACAGGGGGGCAAGTGACAAGAGTGATGACCTCTGAGTTGGGTGTTGACATTGGCATACACATGGCTGTTGTCCAAAGGAACTGAGAGATGAGTAAGCCAAGGGCCCCCTGGTTGTCATGACTGAGTAGGGAGACATCTGAGAGGTTATGTTATTTGCAGAGTGCACATGAGCATATTTGTTGTGTGTGGGTACTATCTGAGCCAGCTGGCTAGCAGATACAGGTGTGAACTGACATCTGAAAGGAATGGGAGGTATCTGGAGAGGGGTGCATGCTATCCAACTGGGTTTATATCACTGGTTCTCAACTGGGGATGATTTGGACCCCCGGAGGACATTTGGCAATGTCTGGTTTGGTTGACACAGCTGAGGTAGGAGCTGCTACTGAAATCTCAAGGGTAGAGGCCAGGACAATACTAAATCCCTACAATGTTTAGGATGGTGTCCCACAACAAAATCATCTGGACAAAAATGTTAATAGTGCTGAGGTTAAGAAACCCTGACTTAAGAGTTTGTGTTATTAGTGAATATTCAGATCAGTACATGATGCCCGTTTTCATTTACATCTACCAATTCTACCACTTTGATTTAAGATTAATTTTCTCATGTTTTATAGAATCGTATTCCAGCTCAGATAATAATGTCATGGCCAGAGGGTAGAATGGTTTAGAAACATTTAAGCACATTCTGTCATAATTTATGGCCCAATTGTTTTCTCCCAAGCTGAAGGCAAGCTCTGTTTCTTTGTACTCTCTTGGGCTCTGGCCATTCTCCTAGGGATTTTGAAACTTCACTTCACCTCAGTCTGATTAATTCATCTCCTACCCATTACAGTAGCCAGTTAAATGTCCTTAGAAACTACTTAATAAATGTTTACAATTCACTTGGGGCCACTGAGGCCAACTCTAAAGCTGTTCCAGGCATTCATTCTACTGTGTTTATCTTTGGTTTGGGAAGAGTGGTTATTTGCACTTCTGGGAACTAGCTCCATTGGAACAATCCATACAAGGAGTGACAACACCCCATTAACAGTTTTTCTAGTTAGTTATTTTCCTCTCTGAGACTCCAGCATTTTCTCATGTTTATGGCATTGAGACCCCATTGGAATAGAAAATGGCATAGTACTTACCCACCTAGCCTGTTGTCCCCTGCCCACGTGTAAACCATCTGTTGTGTGCTTCTTGTACACTCAATAAGTGACTGTGAATAAATGAATCTCTGTAAGGCTATCCTAAGTGATCCTGTGAGATGCAAAAAGTAAGAAACCATCTCTTTCTTTATGAGTTCTCACTTCAGTGAAGGAGGCATGTGGACCCATAAACCATCATGATAGATAGGTTAAATGCCTTAGTAGAAACATGGAACAAGTGTTCATGAAAATGGAGAAAGAAAACTGGACCTGGCAGTAAAGGAGGGGTTGGAGAGATGGGCAGGTTACTTTTTAACCTGGTCTTAAAGGAGACACAGAAGGAGATCAAATGGAATGATTGCCTAAAGTGGCTTCTTTCTTTATCTAAAGGGACATCCAAGAAACGAAACTGTGGCATCCACATCACTGCCAAATCAACCTGACCATTTTTTCTCCTGCCCTCCACATTCTGGGTAGGCTACCACCTGGAGACTGAAAGCAGTCTGTGAATATCCAACTCACTGAACCACAAGACTTCCCCAGTCTGGACATGAGCTGTACACCATCAACCCCCATCCCCTCCCTAATCACAATTCTCCTCTTAATTCTTGGTCATGCTGAATGTTCTTGACTCCTCAGACCACAGTGTACTGTGTCCTTTCCCCATTTGGGAAGCATCCTCCACAGGTAACTTTTCTACCTATTAAAGTCTCTCTCTTTTTTAATCAGAGAGTTAAAGGCCACTTTTTCCATGAAGTATTTACACCCCAGCAAGTAATTTCTTTTGTCATAGCTCATCACATGCTGGTTTCGCATTGCATCAATGCTAGAAGCATTCAAGTCTGTGTATCTAATATGTTCCTCGAGCATGCATAGTATTTTTACATAGAACTGTGTATTTGTACCACTTTCTCTAACCAGTGTTAACTTTAATGAGTATGTAGTAGGTGCTGACTAAATGTCTGCTGTTGACAAAGATGATAAGTAACATAAAAATTACAGTAATTTTTCAGCAGTATGTCCCTAACAAAATAACTCATGTGCTTCAAAGAAATAGTGAATCTTTTTTAAAAAACTCCACCAGTGTTCAGCTTTTAATGGTGTTCTTAAACACGTCAAGTACCATGGTGTGGAGGGGATATTAAAGTTCAAAGAAACATAGATATCAAGTTGGAGATGGTAAGTGATCAGACTCTTGAGGGAATAAGAGCATTTCCTTATTTTTGGACTGGAGCAGAAATGTCTGTAATACAGATATTTAAAACTCATCTGGGTAAATAGGTGGGGGAAGTTTTACAGAATAGCCTGGAGCAGGGTCCTCAGGGATGAACTTGATGTGATTGTAAAAGTCATATCTAAACCCAGAGCTTTCGGATGGATTCCATGATAGCACATCTGCTTTTGATTGCATGGGTTCTGAGCACTGGGCTAGAGCAGGATGCCATCTGAAGGAGGAAATATAAGCCTGTCTGCAGGTCTCTATGTTCCCACAATGGGAGATCAGCTAAGCCCTGTGGTCATAGGAAAGACACTGGAGCTTTGTCTCTGAAGTCCACATGTGGAAAACTTTGCATCTCATTCAGCCCTCTCAGAACAAATTAAATGGAGCACTTGAGTTTGGGAAACTGGGAAAGTGGACCTACAGGAGCAGGAGATGACTGTGAAATGTGGGATAACGTGGTAGTTAAGAAGGAAGGTTCAGAATCAGAATAAGATCCACACTCTAATTCCAGTAACACCACCACTGACCCTTGTGTGACCTCAGGAGGTTTGCTGATTTCTCATCTGTAAAATGGAGGTTTATTGAGATACTGAAATATAGCATGCAAAGGATTCACATTCACTCATGTTTGGGTACTGTTATTTTATAACTTAACTTTGGCTTGGTTCATTTGAGGAGACAAAATGACTCTAAATGCTTTGAAACTTGAAAGAAAGGAAGAATAAAAACATCACCCAGAGTATTATTTAAAATAGTGGAACTCTTCCTCAGTGAACAGCACTGACTTCCTGCTGGGAGCAGATGTGAAGGGCCAAATTCTTCAGCAAGTGCACTTGCTACCCAGAGAGAGAGAGAGCCAGGGTTACCGATCACATGGGCAGAGGCAGTGAAAACTACAAAAACACATGTGGCAAGAACAGGCACAAGGAAACAATGCTGGCCCCATGAAATGTGCGAGGCTGCATGGGATGTGGATTCCTTGGAACACTGCAGAGACCAAGACTATGTAAACAAGATATGAAAACAATGGCGTCATTGACCCTTCAGTGTGCTAAATGTTTGTCCTGAATGTGCAATGGAACTTAGACCACCACCATATTTTTGTAGTCTGAGTATTAAGGGGACCAGGGAGAAAAGTCACTGGTATGGATTCAGGGAGGTCCTTTCAGCTGACTTGTCTCCCTTGTAGCTGAACCCAGCTTGTAGGGGCAGACAGCCCCTGCATTTTCAAAACCCAGGCTGCCTATGTGACACTCCCAAACAAGGGGGTCACAGAGCAGGCTGCCTAGAGGCTTTCATCAATCTAAGCCAACTCAGGTGCCCTCCCCCACAGCGTGGGAAAGAGAGACTGGCCTAGTCCAAATTATGTCCATCATACTGGGACCACCAAAGACCATGTCTGTGAGCTCAGCAAAGGGGGGCTTAATGGAAAGGAAAACAGTACAGCCAGGTGTGCTCAGGGTCCTAAAACCCAAATAAGTGTCAGCAGCTCTTCCATCCATTCTTGCTACTGATCTTGGTCTTAGTGAGACCAAAGCCTTTTCTTTGCCTTGGCTGTCACTAATTTGGCCCCTCACCACCTTATCTTGGGCATCTTTTCTTAAAAGTAGAAAATATCAAAGAGAAAACATTTCCTATTAAATGTCTCCAAATATGTTTTTGTTTAGGTCCTACTTTAAAGTGAAACCGATAGGCTGTTATGACACAAGCCGTCCCCCTGGACAGACAGATCAATCAATTGATAACCTATTGAATAAAAACGTTGCTAGGGTGATTGAATGCAGCTCTCTAAAATCTATCTTCTAGTACATTATGAGGGCCACAAATGTTATTAGCCCTTTTTAACCACTTATCATTCTGTCTTACTGTCACAAGTGCCAAATTAATGTTTGAACCCTTGCTCATGTTTGTTACTTTGTTTAGGAAGCATTAGCTATAAAGCTATTTGTCTGAGAATGTTGAACCTGCTTTATTTTTGTTTTCTGGCCCCGACATTGTAGTGTTTGGGACCAGAAAGTGATGTTAATATCTGGCTTGAGGAAGTGATTATTAATATCATGCCTGAGCTCAGACTGGCTCAAATAAGTGTCCAAAAGGGCAGATCCAAGGTTAGTCTTAGGAGCCTAGTGTGGGTCAAACTGGAGTCATGAATGAGTACTGTGGGTTGAAAATGGTCTGGAGGGGTCTCAGATATGTGTGTATACATGTATGTGCATATGTTCATGCATGCATTTGTGTGTATCTGTGTGCATACATACACTCATGTACACTCATGTGTGTGGTAAGGTTGGGATATGATGATAATGATGATGATGACGACTATGGCAGTGATGATAGGGTTTTTATGGGGGTATGTGATTGGATGTCCATCTGTGGGCTATGTGGAGAGCCTCTGCTAAGTACTCTTAAATGCCTCTACAAGTTACCATGAACCACAGTACTATTGGTTGCAGGAACTTTGGTAAGATAGCTGCCTTGGAGGACCCCAGGTCCCAAAGATCTTCTTCCTATTCTGGATTTTTTGTAGTGACTAACCAGGCAGCATGTGGACTGGAAAGCACGGCACAGGTTTTCACACATGCCCTAAGCACAGCATTCAGCAATGTCAGACCCCAGTTGGCTTAAGCAGGCCCTTTCGGTCACTTCTGTTGGGGGCACATCAGGCAAGTCCTGCTTTCTGTACTCAGTTTCCTCATTTGTTAACTTTCAGACACCTATTTCTCAGGGCACAATTGTAATAAACTAAATACAATAAAGCAGTGACATCTTTTTAGAAAGTAATGAACACTTTTATATTGGGATTTATTGAGGCAAATGTTGCACACTTGCTGGGATCAATCCATCCCCAAAGCAGGGGAGCACCCTGTGAGGTGATCGAGGAAGGGGCTTGAGACCCCAGAGAACAGGTTATGTCCCTGGGGAGTGCCAGAAGAAATGGGAAAGAAAGAAGGCAGAGTGGTGCCCAGCTGTGGGAACACAGCAGTCAGGGGACTTGCAGTGGCTATTCACAATGAGCTGGGGGCAGGTCTGCAGACCCCCAGGGAGACACCACTGCACCTGAGGATGTCAAGTCTTTCATGCCTTCCTCAGCTTCTGGTTCCTATCAATTCAAGGCCAGATTACATCCTGCTCTCCTGATCTTTTGACTTCTGGATGAAGATGCCCAGACCCAAATTCCCATGCTGCCTTCTCCTCACTAGGAGGTCAAGGGCCTAATCAGGCCAGATTGAGAACAGAGAAGGACTGTAAAGACCTGTCAGTAGACGTCAGGAGAGTCTCAGGAGTAAGAGCCACTCTGTTTCCCATGGCTAATTGGACCCAGTCTCTTCTGCTCACCTGTGACACTGCAGCTTTCTTCAGAAACAAAACAAAACAAAATGAAGTAACACACAGCAAAGAGAACCCCTTTAGACAGACCCTTTATAAATGACAAGTCCATTTATTTATTTACTCTAAATAAGAAAGGACATTGTTTCCAGGCTCCATTCCTTACTTGACGACTGGGCAGCCTTGCAGCTGCGAAATCCAAGATAAAAGGACAGAAGTAATGGCTGTGCTCTAGACAACGGCCTCCAAGACAGGGGATTTGGGATATAAAGAGTCATATTCCAAGTTCTTGAGGTTTCCATCATGCTAAGTACCCATCCATTTTTCCAAAACTGGAATCCCATTACAATGTGTCTCATATCATTTTTTTAGTTTGAATGATGTATTCCCATTTTAGTTAATGGCCTGAGAATGAGATTTTAGTTGTTTGCAAGAAATTGCCTGATTTGAAAGTATTGGTGCAGAGGGACTCTAATTTAAAGTCTTTATAGAACTTTGTTCCTGGTCTGGACAATTCCTTTAATCAGTGGTGGGTGTGATTAATGCTCCCATGTGCCCGTGTGCAGATGGAGGCCTCTTGGTCCTCAAAATGATTGTGGCAACAGCACCACTACAGAAAGGGGGCCCCAGAACCATGTTCTCTACCCAGACAGTGTGTGCCTACTGGTACATCCCTGTAAAGTACCCCCAAGTGCAAATAGGGCTGCATGTAGGGATTGCTGGAATGTGCTCAAAGCTCCATCCACAGACTGCCGGCCCAATGTCCCCCTTCTGGCCCAGAAAAGCAAAGAGGTGGGTTGAGAATATATTTCACATCTTTTATTTTTATTTCTCTCATCATTATTTCAAAAGGAAAATGTGTAATATCTTCAACAAACATTTACTAAGCACTTATCATGTGTTGGGCTTTAATCGTAGAAAAGGAAAGGTTATAAAAAGGAGTACTGGCACATTGCTGCTCCTTGGGAGTACCTAGTTTAGTGTAAGAGGTATATAACCAAGTAATGGTACCTGAAGATGGTAACAGGCACAGCAGAGGGCTGTGATGGGTGGTGGTTAGAGGGCATGATGACTGCAGGAATTCACCAGGCTGGGAAGGAGTGAAGGGTGTTCCAAATAGAATGAACAAGTTGTGCCAAATCCTGCCACCCAGGGGAACTGAGGTGTGGTAGGCTGGGAGGGTGAGCTGTGGGGCATGCATAGGACAGGTAGAATGGGCTCAGAATATGGAGGGTTTCTATGCCCTACAGGATCTGGATTTGCTCTGCAGAAAATAGGGAACAATTGTCATTGCAAAGCAGGGAGACTGAAGTGGAATTGGCATTTTATAGCCACACACATCTCATCATGCAGATGTCAGAGCCAAGGCCGTGTCACATCTGGATAGAAGCCAAGTCCATGGATGGCAGTTCCTATCCACTCTATAAGCAGTTTCTGATGCAGCCATTTCTTAACTATCTTCTCTTTTTTCTTTAAAAAATACTATTTCATATACTTAGGATCTTCATGACAGGTATTTGCAGTTTTCTTCTACAGACCTTATTTTTCAAATTTGTCCCACCTTTACCCTAATGGACACGTTTTCTGATGGTATTTTTGGAAAAAGACTCTAACAACTGCATGGACAACAAAACAGTCAAGTTCTCCACAAGTCTAACTCACATTTTTCAAAGGACACACACACTTACACACACAAGTCCACCTAACCTTGTACTCTGTCTAGAACATCTACAGATCTCCCTAAATGGAGGAGTGGTCCTTTGCTGATCCTGCCAGAGCCCTGCTGCAGGGTCTGTGTCTGCCCCCTCACCAGCAAGAGGCAGAGATGCAGGGCTCATCCACCTCTGAAATATCTCCTGTTGCTCAGATCACAGCCTGGCTTCCTGCTCACCTGTTTCACCTGGATTAAAAGGTCTCAGAGTTCACGTTTATGGACATCTAGAGGCAAATATCGTTGTTTCTGTATGAGTGAGGAAAAAGCAAGGACTTCTCCCTATAGAAATCAGCTCATCTTAATGACAGAGATGGTGAAACTGATTCAGAACCATCTATTTGGTTTCACCAAAGCTAGCACAAACTCTTTTTTTTTATTTTATATTTTTTTATTAATTTTTTTGTTTAATTACAGTTATTTTCAGCCTCTCCCCTCCCCCCTCCCTTCCCCTCCCATCCCACCCCCCCAACCTCCCTCCTCCCCCTTAGTTCTGT
>PVJI01025587.1:0-20254 GCA_004026765.1 Micronycteris hirsuta | reverse complement strand
CCTTCTTTCATGATTCCGTGAGCGAGCACTGGCCACAGCCAGCTTAGCCTGGCCTGCCTGCCACTTCAGTGCTTTTCGAATCTTAGGGTTCAAACCCAGCTCACTGCTTGCATTTGTTTCATTTGTGGCTCTTGGAAATGTTTATTTTGTTAAGGAGTCCTACTTTTGAATGTCAGTTTTCTATTATGTATTTGAAATACCTGCCATATGTTTAGAGCAGAGGTGGCACAACTTTATCTTACTGAGAAATCACTAGGTGGGTTCTAAACAGATACTCCAGAGTGGTCTTTAAAGTGTGTCTTTGGCCCTCGTCTAGATTTCCTAAATTCAGACTTGTCTGTGTTTATTAGTTCCCTGTAGAGCAGTTACTAGGAAAATTCTGAAATTTTGTGATGCTAAGAGGTGCTTTAAATTCCCAGGGCTGACCCCCTAAGAGTGAGGCAGGCTTTCTCGTCTAGGTGCCTCTGCTGAGGTGTCAGCCAGTAGCACAACAGGACATGGATGAGAGCAGAGCTTAGAAAAGGTCTGGTGTTTCTTCTAGTTTGGGATAGAAGTATCTGTTTCAAAGTTGGTCATTTCCCAAGGAATCTGTCACAAAAGGAATTGAATGTAGCACACAGATTTCTGTACTGACCCCCTCCTATTTATGTAACTTTCTAACACTCGGGGAGACCCAACTCCAGAGTTTTTCCAATCTTCTTTCTCTGTCTTCAGAAAGAGCTCCCAGGCTGGCTCATGTGTGGAGAAAGGGATAAACACTGACTAGTTATTTATTTTACAGTTAAGTAATTATTACTCCTTTTTTTTGGATGTAGGCCTGTAAAAGAGGAAATTCAGACATTGTACGACTTGTCATTGAATGTGGAGCTGACTGCAATATTTTGTCAAAGCACCAAAATAGTGCAATGCATTTTGCAAAGCAGTGTAACAACATATTGGTGTATGACTTGCTGAAGAATCATTTAGACACGTAAGTGTTCTATAACTGTGCCATGGTTACATCACAGGACCGGACACATTGAAACTCAGCTGGTCTGTATATACCCGCTTAGAAAAAGACTGTCAAGTGGAAGTTCTTTGGGCTTCTGTTCTCAAAAGATCACAAAGTGACGTGGTATATGAATTATTTCTCTTCAAGCACTGAGGCCTTAGAAACTTTTGAACTTAATATCATCCTGTGCAGGAGTATCTCCTTAAAATCTCGAATTTTAGTTCATTGTTGTTTTACTTAATGGACACAATTTTTAGAGCACTTTCAAGTTCACAGTGACATTGAGCAGAAAGTCCATTTTTCCAGATGGCCCCTGCTTCCACACATAAAAAGTGGAAGCAGGGGCCCTCCCCTACCATCAACATTCCTAACCAGACTGGTACAATTAATTAATAAACTTACCTGGACAATTACCATTTGAAGTCTTTAGTTTATGTTACGGTTCACCTTGGTGGCATATGTTCTATGGGTTTTGAAAAATGTATAATGACCCAGGAAATGGAGAAGCCAAAGAACTTATATGTACGACCCAAGGACTAAGGAGGGGGTGGGTGGAGGTGAGTACAAGGTGGAGGGAAAATGGGACAACTATAATAGCACAGACAGTAAAATATATTTTTTTAAAAATGTTAAAACGAAGCCCTGACTGGTGTGGCTCAGAGTGAGTTGGGTGTTGTCTCAACAAAACGAAAGGTCTCTGGTTCAGTATCTGGTCAGGGCACATGCCTGGATTGCAGGCTAAAGACCCAGTTGGGGGCAGCCAATCAATGTTTCTCTCCTTTCCTCTCTCTCTGAAAATAAAGCTTTTTTTAAAAAGGCAGTTAAAATCAAAACAAAATTTCTGAATTAGCACTAATCATTTTATTTGCTTCCTAAAGTAAGCACTGTTAAAAAAAGTGTGTTTGGCAGTTCTTGAATTTATTTTGTAAATAGAAATCTTGTTTTCCATTCTCCAAATTGATCATTCATTAAAAAGATAGTATTAAGCACTGTTTATGCACCAGGCACTATGGAGAGGGTGGAGGGGTGAAGAACCCAAATTCCCGGGAAAGGACAGTGAGAAAGACAGGTGGCACATTAGATGCAGGCAAGCAGGAAGAGGAAATTGGTGGTTTTTCAGGCTGATCTGCATTCAACAGTGATAATTTTATGGCTCATGATTTTTTCATTAACAACTCTGCATACTTTTTGACTAGACTCTCAAGGGTAGCAGAAGAAACTATAAAGGATTACTTTGAAGCACGCCTTGCTCTCCTAGAACCAGTTTTTCCAATAGCATGTCATCGTCTCTGTGAGGGGCCAGATTTTTCATTGGATTTCAATTATAAACCCCCACAGAACATACCAGAAGGTAAGCCTGTGTTTTCCCTGAGTCTGAATTGTGACCGTATAACTATTAACCAATTTTTAGATAGATCTCTTTCTATAAACAGACCTTAAAAAAATTCCAACCCTGGCTGGTGTACCTCAGTGGATTGAGTGCCAGCCTGTGAACCAAAGGGTCGCTGGTTCACTTTTCAGTCACGGCACATGCCTGGGTTGTGAGCCAGGTCCCCCAGTAGGGGGCACGCGAGAGGTAACCGCATGTTGATGTTTCTCCCCTTCTTTTTCTCCTTCCCTTCCCCCCTCTCTAAAAATAAAATCGTTTTTAAAAGTTCCATTAGTATCAGTAATTATGTAAAATAATTGACAACAGCTACTCTGGCCAAAAAAAGAAAAAAAGACCAACTGATACCTACTGTCCCAGGTGACTTTGAAGGGTCCACAAAAGATGGTGTTAGAACTTGTTTAAAAAGTATGGAAGTTGGGGTTAATAACTGTACTAGTTTTTTAGATTCTGAGCCCAAAGTCAATGTTTTTCCTGAATTTTTATTATTGCTAATAATCTTGCCTTTTTAAAAAGGAACAGTAGATGTCTGCCCTTTAATAGCACGAGTTATGACCTTCATGAGGTTCTGCCTCCTGGCCTCTGCTTAGCAGCTGCTCTGCAGGTATAGCATGACTGCGCTTTCTCTAGGACACAGGTGCCACAAGCTTTCAGAAAGCAGTGTGTCTGCCTGAAAGTGGGAAACTGAGCTCTCAGGGGGTTTTTTTGTTTTGTTTTGTTTAAATAAATAAAACCCTGCCACCCATTAAAAATCTATATGAGCTCTGTCCAGAATGTATCCAGCCATGTAATATGAAGAAGTGCCATTTATTCAACATACAAGAAATACTCTATAGGATGACGCCTCAGTCCTGTTCAAAGTAGGCACCTTGGGACCTCATTCAGTTCTCCCAGTTACCATCAGCTGTCCCATCATATTTTCCTGAATCTCATTGATGATCTGAAATCTCTTCCCTTTCAAAGGTGATTTTAGTTTTGGGAAAAGCCAGAAGTCACAGGACACCAAATCTGGGCTGTAGGAGGGCTAAGTCACCTAGGTGATAAGATGTTTCACCGAAAAACTCTACACGAGACGTGGTGCATGAGTGGGCACATTGTTGTGATGAAGCTGCCAATCCCCAGTTGCCCAGAGCTCCGGCCTTCTGAATCATCCAAATAAGCTCTGCAGAGGAATGTTCAAGCTTAATGCAAAATTTGAGCAAGTGCCTTAATCATTTTGTATGCAACAGCCACACAGTACACATGCTCACTCAATGGCATGTACCACCCCCACTGACTACTACAGTGGTCATTGTTCTCACATGCGCATTCCAGTCCACACTCCTTGGCTGCCAGGTTACATTAATGTTGCACAAACCTTTCTCGTTTTATTAACAATGGCTGGACTTTTTCCAGACAACCATCATTTTTTCTTTTTTTTAAATCTAGTCTTGTCAATTAAAGACAGGCATTCCTAACTTTGGTGAACTTGGCATTGAGAGTCATGATTTGTAATTTTGACTATTCAAGCAGACATTTCACGTAAGTCTGCAGAACAGTCTTGACAGGAGAGGTGTGTGCTCTTTACTCCTGTGACCAAAATAAATAAAACAAATGATTCTTTATGGTCTTTTAGGATGAAGTCTCCTCTTAACGTTAAAGATAGTTTACTCATAAAAGTAAGAGCTCATATAGCTGTTTTGTTGTATTATTAAAAAGTATAGCTTCAAAATGAATCTTTTTTTTTAATAAAAATATTTTATTAAAGACATGCTAATTCCATGGCCAAAATCAATTCATGTACTAAGTTATCTTCTGCTAGGTAATGTTATCTTGCCACTGTGCCGCCTCCCTAGAGCAAAAGGAACGCTTTTCTTTAAAATTCATCCATCTGAGTTTTCAGGCCCTGGGAGGCCTTCTTACATTCTCTTCATTCAATAGTCTTGCACAGGGGTGGTGATCTTGTGGACAAATTCATCATACTTCACTTTGCCATTTGGGTCGATATTTGCTTCCCTGAAAAGATCATCCACTTCCTTATGGGTGAGCTTTTCCCCCAGTTTCACGAGTTTTAACCGCAGCTCAGATGTCATGAGGTAGCCTTTCTTCTCCTTGTCTGCCGTCAACATGGCCAGTAGGATTTCTTTCTTTGGGTCCTCTTGTTTTTTTTGCATGTGCATAGTGGTCAGGAAAGTGGAGAAGTCCAGCTCTCCATTTTTGTCTATGCCATGAGTGTGTAGGTGCCGCTGAGCTTCCCCAGGGGTGGGACTGGCCCCCAGGCACCGCATCACTACCATGAGGTCAGTGGCTTTTATCTTCCCCCGCTGCTGCTTGTCATACAGGGAGAAGCATTCCTTGTACTCATTAATTTGGTCCTGGGAAAGAAACTTGGCCATCTCGGGGCCTCCGGCTGTACCCCGGGCTCCCTGCTCCCAGGACTGCCTTCTTGGTTTCCTTCCTCCTTGCTTCAAGTCGAAAGTCCCTCAAAATGAATCTTGCAGAATATTTTGGACATTCAATGACAGCTTCAATTTTCATGCTTTTTTTTTTTTTCCAAAATAAGTTTTGCTGTTAATCACAAAATTTGGAAGAGACAAAACAGTATGTGGAACAAAATGGAAAATCACTCAAACCCACACCTAAACACAACCACCGTAGAATTTGTCCAGCAGTTTGTTTCCATGGATATTTATGCATTCAGCAAATGCCACTTTTAATATAGAACAGCAAGTTTTAAAAAGTCTGTTCCATAAGCTATCAATAGAACAAAAAATTTTAAAAGTGTCATGGTTTGGAAATTTCCACTGGGAAGGAGAAAGTAGGTGGGGCAAGTGCACAGAGGCTAGCTTGGGCACTTCCATGTACCATACATACTGTGCTACCCCCAGCCCTGCTCCTACTCTGGGGCTCTGGAAGGTGGGGTTTCAAGGATTGGGTTAAACTCTGTGTTTGCATCTCCCTTGCTCAGGTTCTGGCATCCTGCTGTTCATTTTCCATGCAAACTTTTTGGGTAAAGATGTTATTGCTCGGCTCTGTGGACCATGTAGTGTACAAGCTGTAGTTTTAAATGATAAATTTCAACTACCTGTTTTTCTGGTAAGATTTTCTGTGATTCATTACTGAAAAGTACGTTTTTTTAATTAAAAGATAACTTTAAAAATGCTGTATTTGAATAAAATCTTAATTCAGTAAGCCTGTTGTTTGAAATGAGGCAGTAACCCCTAATTATCCTAAATTTTGTCAAAAATCTTTCTAAATGTTTGATACTTGAACCTTAAATTATGCTTATCATGTCTTAAAATTAACATTCAGAATATAAATCCAATTTTAAATATTATGCCTTTTCCCATCATGATTATAAACAACATTCACTTAAAGGAAATGCAAAAAGAAAAGTATGCCTGCTCATGATATCATTTTAATTTTTATTATAAACATTTAAAAATAATATAATAACTGATCCTTTAGTGGCTATATACATTCTTTTTTAATCTAAAAAACACTCTTAGCCCTGACCATGTGGCTCAGTTGGTTGGAACATCATTCAGTGCATGAAAAGGTTGGCAGTTCGATCCTTAGGGTACATACCTAGGTTCCTGGTTCGTTCCCAGCGGGGACGTGTACGAGAGGCAATTGATCGATGTCTCTCTCTAAAATCAACAGTAACATGTCCTTGGGTGAGGATTTTTAAAAAATGCTCCTGAAGAACCTTCACTCATGATTCCTTGGCCACATTAGTACTCTTTCCTTAAGATGAATTAATAAGCAAAACTAAGTAGTTATGAAGATCTTTAATGTTCAGGCCATATATGACTAACAGATTCTAATCCTAAATATTTGGATATTGTTTTGCCATTTGTATCTTTTTAATAAATCAAGGGAAAAGCAAAGAAATATCAGCTTATTGCCTCATGAATTCAAATACAAAACTTATAAAATCCTAAAGGGTTCTAGTCTCTATAGATAACATTATACTATTAGACCTGGCCTAACTGTTTATAGATGGAAATGTTGGAAAAAATACTGACATTTTTTTGGTCTCCTTCCGTAGGATAGTCATTTTGTTTATTCATTCAGCCCTGTTGCAGGCCTCAATAAACTCTTCATAAGGTTGACGGAAGCACCCACTGCTAAGGTGAGAAGCCTTTCCTCATATTCAGTGTTCCTGCTTGAATTGTTGTTCTAGATGACTTTATCATGTGGTTTCCTGGTACGCCTGTCCTAGAGACCAGTGCTCCGTCAGGTAGCAGTCCGTGTGATGTGTCCCTATCTGAATCTAAAACAAGCAGTCTGAAAACATATGTACTGCATCTCTATAGTATCTAGCAGTCTGGGTTGTCTTCTAGGCTTTGGTATTTATAACAAAAGTTCCAATTATAAGCATTTAGATTATGACTTTTAATTAAAACATCAAAATAACTAATTGATAACTACCTAATTTGAGAATATAAGGGGAACTACGTTTGTGCTGATTCCTATGCCTTGTTTTCTTTTTATAGGTAAAACTACTAATAGGTGCGTACAGAGTGCAGCTACAATGACCAAACAGTGAATCAGGATGGACTGGCTTTCAGACCTGTGCATTGCTAAATACTCTCTTACAAGCAGTTTGGAATTCTTGGCAGTTCTAACACTTCCAGGTTTAAAGTTTCATCTGTAAACCTCATGCAGTTTCAGTCTCTAAGATAGAACATCTAATACATCATAAAATACAGAAATGTACATACTTTGTGCCAGTTTTCAATAATCGGTGTTGTGTCCAAACTGCATTATTCAGTTTTCCACAACATGGAATGGTACATAGGGGGCTAAGAAAATTTTTAGCTTGAAACTTTCTGCTACTCCAGGTGAATCTGTGTCCCCAAGCATGAATTTGCCGCCCCTGAAGTTAGAGAGAAGAGGTCAGATCCATTTCTAATATGCCACACGTTCCAAGTTGGAGGTGACAACTTTGTATGTTTCAAGTTATTCCTTATTTGAAGAGATAAGAACCTAAGAAATAGAAGAAAGTGCCCACCAAAACACTGTGAAGCCTAAAAAGGAATATCCTTACTTTGAACACTGGGGTGGTCAACTGAGCTAGGCCAGTGAGGCTCATGTGGGGTTACTGTTCCTGTGGACTTTTTCATAGGTCCGACTTTTGCATTATTTTAAGAAATATTTGAAAAACTAGTAAATCAAACTCAGTATAGACTATAGAAATGTATAAAATTTATTTCCTGGTTAGTTTTATAACTGAGTTCTAATTTTAATGAAAAAATTTCAGACTATCATGTATTAGACCCATACATTGTTTAACAAATTAGAGAGCTGTTTTTACTTTACATACTAAAACTGCCCTTTTTTACAATTTCCTCAATAAAACACCACAGTGTTGGTCTTTCCATGTTCTTTTGGTACCCACCTGGTTTTGAGATACAATGTGTAGTGTAGTTTTTTAGCTAAATGGTAGCTGGGGTTGGACTCCTTAACCTAGATTGGATATAGTACTAGTACAAAATTCAATTTCATAAGCTTTCTAAAAAGAACTTATGATTTGGCTTAGCAACAGTGCACAGAACAGGAACATTAAGGGGAACAGCAGTACATATAAGAGAAATGGGCTTTTTAAGAAAGTTTCCATTATGTCTAAATCCTACCTATGATAATCCTACCACCTTACAAGAACATATTAAATGAGCATACACTATTTATCAGGAAGCATGGCTATCTAGGGTGGTAGAATGCAAATAGAGAATCTGAGCACAACTCCTTTAGTAGTTGAGGCTGAGAAATAAAGCTGTGAAAAGTCAGCAAGGGCAGAATATGAAAATGGGCGAGTTATTTTGACTGAAACGGGGAACAAATAGGTTTAAGATCACTAAAACCTCATCTGCGTCAGCTTCTACCCACCTTGTGCCAGGTATACTACTAAACAGTGAACAAGTGAGTCACACAATTTAATAGTTATTTTGCTCAGAACTATAGCTTGTCTATAGCAGGTGAAAAACCTACTTGTCTCTCAGTGGGAAGTGCTGAAAGTTCTGGTTTCTTGTGTGGACAATGATTTCTCTGGAAATCACCTTGTATAAAATGTGTGTGATACAAAACATATACATACCTGAACTTAATCATCTTGGACATGAGCGAGCTCACAACTAAGCCAGTTGTCACAAATGGAAGGCATTACACTCTGGCCTGACTCCCTGAAAAGCAGTTAGTACACAGTTTTGCTTCAGTTTTATCTTTAAAAAGAAAAACCACTCCTCAGCCATTACTCCTTTTCAGTATATCATACATAAGGACATGTACTCAACTTACTCAATTAGATTAACTTCCTGACTACACCATTCAGATGAGTGTGGCTATAAACAGCACATTACATTCTTTTGTTTGCAGCACCTCATACCAAAGAGAAGTGCCTAATGACACTCACTAAATGATGAACTACAATTAGATGGGGGGGTTGGTTTCAGTCCAGGAATGTGAAATTTTTCAATTTCATACAATATCTTCCCAAGTCACTCCCATCTGAATTGTAAATCTGTAGAATGTATTCAGTGGAATGTCAGGTGGCAGCAATTTGAAACTCAGGTGCTGCTTTGAAAATTCTACTTAGCCTTAAGCGTCACAGGAGAACTTACTATGAAAGGGCCTCAGAAAGCATTTACCATGAAAGTCCAGCCTTTGAGTAAAATCCGAGAGAAGCAAAAGTGCAAGGAGACTGCTTAGCACAGCAGAGAAGCAGAACACACAAGTTAGGGCAAAAGTAGGTTTATCACTAGTGATTCATAGTGGAAATGATACAATAAGTAATAACTAGTAATACAAGAATAAACTAGCAACTGAAACCTGCTTTTGCCCAGCTCTGTATACACCTAAATAGCAGAGAGTGACTTAGGAAATGAGAACTTTGAGAATTTCAACTTTCGTGCACTTAGTATTTCATAGCACAATACTGGTAAAACCCTGGCATTATAAGTTCTAAAACTTTAAAACTTTGCTCAGTTCAAAGGATGGGTGATGGAATCCACCCTGCTTCCTCCATCCTGTGCTGACCTGAAGATATAACGCACCCTTCCCACCCAGTCTGGGATCTCTAGGCCTGGCTTTTTCCTCTCCATACACAGGAGCCCTGCTAGTAATTAGGAATTGTAATGACAGTGAGGGTTCACAATTCAGTCAGGAACAAATTAAAACAAAATCGGGAAATAGTTCTCTCTCCATAACCCAGAGCTCCCACAGGAACCCCAGTTGGAATCTAAACCTAATTATCTGGCATCATTTCAACTTGTAAGAATGTAATTTCCATTACTCTGCAACATGTTATATCTGCCTTACTCACATGATCCAGTATTTACTTTCCTTGGGCCAAGATCTATGTTTTATATTAAAATTATGGTTTTTCTCACAACAGTGCCAAATTTCATGAGTGGTCCATTATCTTGGTAACTGACCAAAATTAGAGATTACATGGGATGGTGACAGTCCCTCCAATGGTTCACTCTTATTTGTGGGCTGCTACCCAAATATTTTCCAAGATTAACCATCAAGACCACACAAAGAGTAGGTACACATCTTTAAAATAAAACGAACTGGAATAAAACAAACTGAGTGGAAATGTAAAGTTTGCACTATTCCAGATATCTTTTAACCTGTCTGTGAGGCCTGATTTTTTAAGTGTCAAGTGTTATTCATCTATACATTGCTTATATGGAATAATAAATCACAAATGAAATACAATTGGTTTTCTGGCTTTTTCCCTCCTGTGTCATTTATAAGCATTTTGTTAATAAAATAATCTGCTGAGTTAAGAGCAGCAGACCCCAAAATATTCATGAACTGAATTAGTCTCTTTGAACTATAAAATGTCCTTCAGTAATTCACTTCTAGAACTGGCACTTTGTTGCGACCTTATATAGAAATTAAGTACCTGAAGGGGTAAATGTTACTACAAAAGAGCAGTGGCTCCCAAACAGAGCCGCCCGCCCCCCACCCCCCTCCCCAAGAATACTCCGGCAGAGATCACACACAGGCCCGCGGGGGTCTGCTCTTAAAAGCCCTCCCCTGGCCTATCCTGCACCTCCAAGTGTAAGAACCAGTGTTTCAAAGTATAACCTGAAAATGAAGTGAATTTTTTAGTAAGACTTTTGAAGGATAGTGCCATGTCACTTCCTTCTATGAGGATTAAATGTGTATTTGGTGTTTTATTGATTTCATATTCACAAGGTTAATAAACTAGCTTCCTGGAACGAATGTATCTTTTCACTAACAAAAAAGGTATAATGAAAAGCAGTTTCTGTAAATTACCAGTATTCACTTTTTTTAAACAAAATTAACTTCAAAATCCTGAAGTTCAATGACATTCACTTGACAAGCTCTTTGATGGCCACACAATGCCACAGCTTTGGGCTGTGGCACATTTAGAATTTTTTCTTTTGTACACATAGGTCAGTGGTTCTCTAGTAGAAAACCATATTAGAGGGCTTACAAACTTTTTAAATATTGCTGGATCCCACCCTAAGAGTTTGTTTAGTATAGCAAGGGTAGACCTGAAAATGGACATTCTTAACAAGTTCCCAGATGAGAATTACTAGGAACTAGCTTTGAGAATCAAATGTTCCTTTACTAGAGCTGGACCGCAGTATGCAGAAGAGCTTTCACATTGCAGGGCTTCATGAGGTGTTAGGTATTTTAAAAAGGTCAAACTTCTCAAAGGTGAGGTATGCATACATTAGTCGTCCTTAGCTGCATGCCAGTCCCCAGTCTTGTTGAAACAGGCAGTCTGACTCAGTCTGCTGCGTGTCCTGGGATTCAGCACTTCTGCAAAGCTTAGGTATGCTCACGCTCCTGGTCTGAGGCCACACCTGTAGTAGCAAGAAGAGGATGGAATTTGTCATCAACCGATAAGGAATGCACTTAATACTTTCTGGATCTATCAGAATGACAATACACCATCATCCGAATTCTGTGAAAAAGATCACAGAACGTAAATGCTACCGTAACAGTTTGTGTCTACTAACTTAGCAAAATAATACAAAAATTGTTATTCTCTACAAAGGCTGCAATGCAGCAAGGGAGAAGTTGACCTACTATCCCCCTACCATTGATCAGATTTTATGATATTAAACCACTTTAAGATTACAGTCTCCAAATGAATGTAAAACTAAAATTTTAGGCTTCAGATCATTGAACATAAGAGGGAATTTTTTTTCCCTTTAGTAAATAACATGTTTAATATGTCAATTCTGTTCTCAATACAGTTTTACCTAAAGATAAGACACGTTACTACCAGTAAGGAAAGACAAGGGCAATTTAGATCTAAAATTAACCTCCAGCCTTGTTCAAACGTTCAAACGGAATGTTCATCACTAAGTCCACAGTCAGCACCAGGGAAAATGACTAAAGAAAGGAAGGAGCCCTGGCTGGTGTACTTCAGTGGGTTGAGTGCTGGCCTGTGAACCCTAAAGGTCATTGGTCACAAACCCAGATTGCAGGCCAGGCCCCAGCTGGAGGCGTGCAAGAGGCAACCAATCACTGTATCTCCCGCACATCAATGTTTCTTTCTGCCTCCATTACCCTCTCTAAAAAGAATTAAGTAGAACCTTAAAGGAGGAAGGAAAGGATAAGCCATTACGACACCCATCTACCTGAAAGGAAACAACTCCAACATATCCTCATCTCTAAACTTGATTTGTGCTGGATGTCAAATTGCAGGTAGCTTCATCCATGTGTTCTTTTATCCTCCTAGGATACAATAAAATCAGATTTAACCTTTAATAAACTAGATTCAGTAACAATTTCTTAAAAGCCTTAACAGTAATCATTTTCCCTTAGGATGCCATTTAAAGTCTTTACCACATTTGGTTATTTCCATTCACTAAGATTTTCCTTTAATCCATTGCCTCGAATATAAAATGATTCAACATTCAGCTTGCTTTTATGTTTTAGCATTAAGCAGTATTAAATACTAAACACTAAATCTAATCTACTAATGACTTTAAAATATTGGCTCTATTTTGCTAAACCCTTTTCGATTTCCATAGCTAGGTCCTCGTAAAAGCTTAGAACCTTATAATCCAATATCTTACACGGGGGTCCTCATTTCCTACTGTATCTACGAAATTACATTCTATGTGTACCAAGGCAGGGCACACCAACATCTGCTGTGCTCCACAAGAAAGATTCTTACCTACCCTAACAGCAGCTTTGAACAATATTTTTTTAAGAGAAGAGTGCAACCAGATTTTTGATTGGGGCACAGCTTTATGTTTATCCTTACAAAATGTGTCATACCTGAAATAGTAGTACAGTAGTATACAATTACAATTTAGATATGCACAGATTTGTGCACAATTTCTTTTTAACTTTTGGGAGTACATGACCCAAAAATAATGAAAATTACTACCCTAGATGCGTACTGTTTTCAAAACCTTGCTGGGTCTCAAATTCACTTGAGGATTGGATGAAGTACGACCATCCCCAAGAAATATGAATGCAAAAATATGTATACAAATTTTTGCAGGTAGGATGTGAGGGCTATCTGGCTGTGACATCTGTTACCCCCGATCGCCAGGATGATGTGGCTGATCCGCCGGGCTAGGCAGGTGTCCCCTTCCTCTCTCACCAATCCATGAGTGTCCCTCCCGACGCTGCACGCTCGGTCAAAGAGGATGACCTTCCCAACTAGAGCAGAGGACTGGTCTTCAGTCAAGGGTATACGAGTAGCTGTACTCCCTTTCTAGAACCTCCAAACAAGCTCTCAAAATTCTACAGGTAATTTAAGGAGATTCATAGATTAATACACCCCGATGATCCAACATGACCCAAGGCCCCATATATAAAACCTTAAATATGGTTTCAAATAAGACGTAACAAAAATATCTTTTACATATTTCTACCTGCAGCTAGCATTCTATTGCATGTAATACTAGCTAGGTATATGCTCCTCAAGTTATCTGCATTTTTAACTTGGATTCTACTATATACGTAATGCCTTTAGTCAAGTTAAGGCTGATAAGAATAAAATGAACCATCAACTGGATTACTAATTTTTGGATTACTTAAACCAAACTGGATTACTTAACTTTTAATGATACCAGGGATACTAGAATTTTTAAGTCAGTCTTAACTTTTCACAATAGTGAACATGCATTTTACGTAACATTAAATATACTGATCTGTACAATTTAGCCAAGGTCTAGTTGCCAATATTTAGACTTTAAAAGGAGGCCTTGCCTCAGTACTTGAATTCAGAGTTCAAAGTCAATCACAAGTTCTGTGCCCAGTTTCCTACATGCTGCAGTATAATCAACACTAACGATGCATCACAGGGAACTCCTGCGCATGTGCATACATCCAGTGACACTGGGTTTAGGATTTTAAATTCTCTGAGAAAAGTTATGACACAAAAATAGAAGGATCTTAATATTTCTAAATCTAAGGAACAGCTGTTCTCCATCATAGTAGCACCATCAAGTATTTTTTAAAAAATCAATAACTGCATTAAAAGAAAAGGTCTCTGCCCTGGCTGGTGTGCCTCAGTGGATTAAGTGTCAACCTAAGCTCAGCAGTTCCCATTCCCAGTCAGGGCACATGCCTGGGTTGCAGGCCAGGGTTCTCTCCCTCCCTTCCCCCCTTCCCCTATCTTTAAAAATAAATGAATAAAACTAAAAAAAAAAAAAAGTCTCCTTCAATTGAAATCAAAGTATAACAAGACTGTGGAGCCACTTTGGACAAAAGTAGAATGTTTTGAATTAATTTTAGGATAAAACTGGGTAAGAACCATACACAAGTTAATGTTGGATTTTACCCTCCCATGCCACATTTAAATTGTTAAAAGTGAAAAAGGAATCTCTAGACACACCCTAAGTTTTTCATGTAGTCAAAAATGTAAACAGCACACATACTTTTCCAATGACTTTTCATGAAGAATAAAACACTGAAGATACATAGGCCCATTCTTAAATAACAATGCACCTAATATTCTCCGGTCTTTAAGTTGGAGAAGGTGCCCTGACTGGTGTAGCTCAGTGGATTGAGCGCAGGCTGGGAACCAGAGGGTCCGGGTTCGATTCCCAGTCAGGGCACATGCCTGGGTTGCACGCCAGGTCCCCAGTGAGGGCCATGTGAGAGGCAACCATACATTGCTGTCTCTCTCCCTCTCTTTCTCCCTTCCTTCCCCTCTCTCTAATAATAAATAAATAAAATCTTAAAAAAAAATGTAGAGAAGTTATCCTTTTCTACTGAGTACAGGACTCTACTATCATCTGTATATTACATAGTTTATTTTATATTGTATAAGAAAGGAATGTTTAAAATATAAATAAGACATAATTCAGAAAGCACAGAGGCTAAACATAGCTCCACAAAGCTATTTAAAATTATGACATATTGAATTGTAAAACCGCAAGAAATAGGACATTAGTAAAGGCTCATGTTGAAATACACCTTGCCAGAAGTCAACCTCCAAGGCAGGCTTCCTCAGAAATGGACACCCCTGGCAGAGAGCCATGAAGGAATCACGTTGTTATTCACATGCTCAACACATGGCTGGGTCAGACAAGAACATCAGAGAGATCTAAGAACAGTATTCACACCTGAATTTGATTCTTTGCTTTGATGATGAAGACACAGATTAAAGCAATTAATAACCAAAGATTACAGACAATTCACAACAGCCAAAATATGCATGATACTTGCTAACATTCTCTTTAAGCATTAAAGAATATCAACAATGTAAAGAAATAGTGTGTGAAAACAATAATATCAAAAAGATTAAGGTCAAAAACTCAAAAGCCATCATTTCACAAAGGAACTTGAGACACTGCCCATGAAAGCAAATATGTAAAACACTTGAAAACACACCAAGTTTATCCTTTCTGATATAATACAATTTCAAGTGGTGAAGAATGATGTTACAGAAAACAATTTCGATTAACACTTAATTGGAAATAAAAAAAACATTTTCAGCCATGAATCAGTAGCTCAGTTGGTTAGAGCATTGTGCTATTACACTGAAGTTGTAGGTTCAATCTCCAGTCAGGACACATACAAAATCAACAAAAGAGAGACTCATGATGACAGAGGAGTAGGTAGAAACTACAATAACCTCCTCCCAGGACCAATCTGGAATTACAGCTCAATTGTAGAGAAATCATCCTGACTAACCAGCTGACCGCTAACTGGAGAGAAGCCTTGTAATGAAGGACAAACACAAGAAACCACTTCACCATTCACCACCACAAGACTGGCAGGGAGTGTGGAGAAGGCATGGGAGGGCTGACTAGGCTCCCACAAGTGGCAGCTGAAGTTCCAGAGGGATGTTTCAGTGGCCAGGGGGGTTCACCCAGAGATGTGTGGGGTCTAAATCCCAAGCTGGGCTCCCCAGCCTACAACACTAGAGTGGAAAAAGTAACCCAGTAAACACCCTGCTGTGAAAAGCAGCGGGCTTTCTGTTCACCAGAGAGAGAGAGCTCAAGATGCAGAGGGCCTCTTAAAGAGCCAAAACACAAAATTCCATTTGCAGCCACTTACCCTAGGCTCCAACAGAAGGAGGGCAGAGTCGACTAGAGATGCATGAGGACAGTCTGGGGCTGGTGGCTCTGGGGAGAGAACTGAAGGAACAGCTACCAGGATCCATTTGCTGAGTCATTCCCCATACTACAGGAGCCATCTCTCTCAGGCAGAGCCCTCCTCTCCAAGTAGCATCAGCCTGAGGGCAAGGAATAGACCCCCACACAGGAATTACCGTATTTTGCCATGTATAATGCACACTTTTTTGCCAAAATTTTTGAGGGAAAAGTAAGGATGTGCATTATATATGGGTAGCACCTGAAATGCCCTGTATCTGTTCTTGTGTTTTGTAATTATTTGTTACATAACATTGTACCATATTATGTTCAAAAACAAATGCTGAAATTCCTTTCTAAAAAACAAGTATCTAAATATAAATAAGGAAATACTGAATTAAAAAATTCAAGCACAAGATTTATTTCCTGAAATGCTGGGCCAAAAACATGAGTGCGCAGTATACATGGGAACACATTATACATGGCAAAATACAATACTCTGCCCCACAATGTGACACTTAAGCCTGACTGCTAAGTACAGCCCGAGGCTGTATAACTGATTAAGTTGAACAACTAAGGAAGTTCCCTGAGAGCTATAAGACTTTAACTGACTGTCCCCTGGGTCCAGTGATGGTAAGCTGGCCATGGTGTGTAGCCTGGTTCTTTCTGCACACACCCAGGCACAGCAGTAATAGCCACATTCTGTGGATTGCTGAAAGCTCCAAACAGGTTGCCCAGGGCCAGTCACAAGCAGTGTCTGTCCAAGGCCTGCATCAGAGTCTTTGCAGATTTACCTAATACATAAAAATACATAAAAATGGGAAGACAAAGAAATAGACCCAAAATGAGAGAACAAGAGAATTATCCAGAAAAAGAGCTACATGAAACGGACACAAGCAGTTTATCAAATAGAGAGGTGAGAGTAATGATTATAAGGATACTCAACAGCATGAAAAAAGACACACAAACCATGACAATGGACCAGTCAGAAGTAAAGAATGCAATATCTGAAATAAATAATACACTGGAAGGAATAAACGGTTGATGAGGAGAGGATCAATCAGTAATGTGGAAGACAAGGGAAAACAAAACACCCAGGCAGAGCAACAAAGAGAAAAAATAATTTTAAAAAATGAGGAGAACTTAAGTAACATTTTGGACAACATGAAGCGTAATAACATCCACATCAAAGGAATACCAAAAAGAGAAGAGAATGAGCAAGGGATCAAGAACTTATTTGAAGAAATAATGAACAAAAACTTCCCTAACCTGGTGAAGGAAAAAGACACACAAGTCCAATAAGCTCAGAGAGTCCCAAAAAAGTTGGACCCACATGCTTACACTGAGATACATCATGATTAAAATGCCAAGGCTTAAAGATAAGGAGAGAATCCTAAAACCCACAAGAGAAAAGCAGGTAGTTACATATAAGGAAGCACCAATTAAACTGTAGTCTGATTTCTCAACAGAAACTCTTCAGGACAGAAGGGAATGGCATGACATATTCAAAATGATGGAAAGTAAAGACTTATAACCAAGGCTACTTTCACCAGCAAGGCTACATCATTTAAAATCAAAAGGCAAATAAAGAGCTTCGAAGACTAGAAAAAGCTAATAAAGGAGTTTGTAAACACCAAACCAGCACTGCAACAAATGTGAAAGGGTGTTTTTGAAGAACAAGCCAAAAACAACGAACACTAAGAAAGAAAAAATAGAGGAAAATAGTTTAACAATAAAATGGCACTAAATACATATCTATCAATAATTCCCTTAAAAGAAAATAGCTTAAATACTCCAACCAAAAGACAGAGGGTAGCTGAATGATAAGAAAACAAGACCGAGCCCTGGCTGGTGTAGCTCAGTGGATTGAGCGCAGGCTGGGAACCAAAGGGTCCCTCCCGGTTCTATTCCCAGTCAGGGCACATGCCTGGGTTGCACGCCAGGTCCCCAGTGAGGGCCATGTGAGAGGCAACCATACACTGCTGTTTCTCTCCCTCTCTTTCTCCCTCCCTTCCTCTCTCTCTAAAAATAAATAATAAATAAAAAATAAAATCTTAAAAAAAAAAAAAAAACAAGACCCATATATATGCTGCCTCCAAGAGACCCATCTCAGATAGAAAGATACACACAGACTAAAAGTAAACAGATGGAAAACGTACTTCATTCAAATTGAAAGGAGAAAAAAAACCTGGGGTAGCAATACTTGTATTCAACAAAATTGATTTTAAAACCAAGGCTATAATAAGAGACAAAGGACACTACATAATGAAAAAGGGAACAATCCAACAATATAACCCTAGTAAACATTTATAGGAGCACTTAAATGTGTAAAGGAAATCTTGATGAAAATAAATGAAGAGATACACAGAAATACAGTCATAGTCAGGGATTTTAACACCCCACTGACTTTAGTAGACAGATCTTCCAGACAAAAAATCAACAAGGAGACAGCAGCCTTAAACGACACACTACATCAAATGGATTCAATTATGTCTTCACAGTTATTTCACTCCAAAGAAGGAAAATATACATACTTTTCAAATGCACATGGAACATTTTCTAGGAGAGATCACATGTTAGGACACAAAACAAGTCTCATTAAATTCAAGAAGACTGAAATAATATCAAGCTTCTTCTCTGATCACACTATGAAACTGGAAATTAATCATAAGAACAGCACTGAAAAACATAGACATGGAAGCTAAATAACTTGTTATTAAACAATGATGTGATCAAGGAAGAAATCAATAGGATCTTGAAAAACAACAACAAAGCCCCCAAAGTGAGAAGAAGGAAGGAAATAATAAAGATTAGAGAGGAAATAAATGAAATACACTCTTAAAAAAAGAGATACAAAAGATCAATGAATCCAAGAGCTGGTTCTTTGAAAAGATAAACAAGACTGACAAACCTTTAACCAGACTCATCAAGAATGAGACCCAAATAAATAAAATTAGAAATGAAAGAGGGGAAATGACAACTGACACTGAAAAAAACCAAAGGATTGTAAACAACATTATGAACTATATGCCAACAAATTGCCAACCAGGACACATCACATACCAAGACACATCATAATTAAAATGTCAAAGGTTAAAGATAAAGAGAATCTTAAAAGCAGCAAGAGAAAAGCAAACAGTTACTTACAAAGGAGTTCCCATAATACTGTCAAGCCGATTTCATAAAAGAAACTTTGCAGGCTAGAAGGAATTGGCAGGAAGTATTCGAAGTGATGAAAAGCAAGGACCTACATCCAGGATGACTCTATCCAGCAAAGTTATCACTTAGAATAGAAGGACAGATAAAGTGATTCCCAGACAAAGTAAAGCTAAAGGAGCTCATCATCACAAAGCCATTATTACATAAAATGTTAAAGGGACTTATTTAAGAAAAACAAGATCAAAACTATGAATATAATGTGGCAATAAATATATAGCTATCAACTACTGAATCTAAAAAACAAACTAAGCAAACAAGCAGAACAGAAACAATCATAGATTTGGAGGTCATTTGGAGGGTTATCAGTTGGAGAGAGAGGGGGAAGAATGGGGAAAATGGTGCAGGGATTAAGAAGTATAAATTGGTAGGTACAGAATAGACAGGGATGTTAAGAACAATATAGGAAATGGAGTAGAGAAAGAACTTATGTGTAAGACCCAAGGACATGAACTGGAGAGAGAGACTGCTGGAGGGAACAGGTGGTGCCAAGTCAAGGGGGGCAAAAGGGGACATATTGGTACAACTGTGATAGTATAAATAATAAAATATATTTTTAAAAACAACACTGCAAAGAAAAGTATATGTTGAACAAGAAAATATTAGCCAACCAATAAAGCAATGCATCAAAAAGATCATACACCATTATCAAGTGGGATTTATTTAGGGAATGCAAGGTTGGTACAACGTTCATAAATCAATAAATGTGATTCACCACATAAACAAAATGAAGGATAAAAACCATATGATCATATCAATAGACGCAGAAAAAGCATCTGATAAAAACAGCACCCATTTATAATTAAAATCTCTCAGCAGAAGGGAATAGAAGGAACATACCTAAACACAAAGGCCAATCTGACAAATCCACTGCCAGCTTCGTACTCAACAGGTAGAAACTACAAGCCTTCCTCTTAAGATCAGGAACAAGACAGATTCAACATAGTACTAGAAGTTCTAGCCACAGCAATCAGAAAAGAAGAAATAAAAGGCATCCGAATTGGAAAGGAAGAAATAACAGTCTTTATTTGCAGGTGACATGCTACAGTATAGTCAGAGAAAGAAAGTCATATTCCATATGACTTCACTCATACATGGAATCCAATGAACAAACCGAACTAACAAGCAAAA
>PVJI01025586.1:0-20232 GCA_004026765.1 Micronycteris hirsuta | reverse complement strand
TCTCACTCTTTCCCGTTATACAGAAAACCTACAGGTGCCTGTTGCCAACGTAAGGATCTGAAATAAACGCTTCGAAACAGTGTATCTTTGCTTCAGTCTTCCCATGTGGCTGTCATTAGAGTGATCTTTTGATAAAACAGATTTAATGATGTTATTTGTCTTTAAAGTCCATTTTGTGATTTCTGTTGACTACAATAAATGCTCCAGACGTGTAGCGTGGCAGTCAAGGTCTTTCTACAACAGAAGCCTCTGCCAGAGTTATGTCACACTCTTCCTCTTTTCTTTGCACCTTCTGTCCCACCAACGATACTCCTCACGCTCTGTGAGGCTAGCATTGTATTTTGCTCTTTTCTCCTTCGTACATGTCATTTACCTCACCACCAGTGAGGGTCCTGCCAGGTCATCATACCTGCCAGCAAACCCCTGTGCACTCTCCCAAGACTCAACTCAAGCATTAATTCCTTGGAAAATCAAGGAACCTTTCATATCAAATAAAATCGTTTGGTCTGTCCTTTAGGCCACATTGCGAGTTAAACACTTTGCCATATTAAAATTATTTCTTTCTATTTCATTTTCTTATCCTAAACTGCAAACTTCTCAAGGGCAACAACGGGTTTCGTAACATATCTGTGGGATCTTATGAAATGAAAAAAACAAAAAACAAACAAAAAAAACCCAACATTGAAATAATCTCTCTGTTTTGTTTATGGCTGTACTTGGAAGAATAATTGTGTGCAGTGTATCTGTTTTTATCCTTAAAACATTGAGAATACTCTTCAATTTAATAGAATAGCATGACAAGTATCAAATTTTTATATGCAGCAGGTCTCTGTTGTTTTAAATATGTAATTGCAGTGTGTGGTGACTCCTAATTCACAGACTGGGAGCTGATCCTTGGTAGTTTTAATGAAGCTGCCAGCTGCCCCTGTTGTAGTTGTGGGCTGCGGTTCACTTTGGAAGTCTTCAGCCCTCTCTACTTGCTTGAGTGTCATTTCTTATTATATAAAGTTCAGCCCTGGCTGGTGTGGCTCAGTGGATTGAATGCCAACCTGCAAACCAAAGGGTCGCCGGTTTGATTCCCAGTCAGGGCACATGCCAGGTCCCCAGTAGGGGGCACTCAAGAGGTGCCGACACACTGGTGTTTCTCGCCCTGTTTCCCTCCTTTCCCCTCCCTAAAAAATAAGTAAAATCTGAAAAAATAAATAAATGAAGTTCAAAATAAATTTATCTGATCACAGTATACCATGATCCTTTAAACAGATCCCTAAGAGTTTAACATTAAACATGTTAAATTCTTGTTATTATTGTAGCTAGTCATGGGTTGGTTTTTATTTTGTTTTCTGTTTTTGGGGGGTTTTTTTGAGGTCAGCTGAGTATTTTTTTATACAAACAACTCTGTTTCATTGAGTGACTATCAGCAACAAGTGTTCTATCCTTGCCTCACAGGTACTACAGCGCAACCATCCTGCAGATGTCCGGTGTTGAAGATGATAGACTCGCGATATGGCTGGCTTCCGTTACCGCCTTCACCAATTTCATTTTCACGCTCGTGGGAGTCTGGCTGGTGGAGAAAGTGGGCCGCAGAAAGCTTACCTTCGGTAGTTTAGCAGGTGGGTGCCTGGCTGAGGATTCAGTTACAAAATTTTCTTTAATGATGTCAAGTTAACCTTCCAACACACAATGCCAGTACCACTTTCTGGTCCTGTGTTTTTAGCCAAACAATAGAGATCCTCTAGACAACTTTTTTAAAAGAGAACTTAGTAAATGTTATGTAGCTAGAAACTAGCATGTGAGTAATAACCAGAATTGTCAGAATAATTTAAATCTACTGAGCGTATCTCTTTGCCGTTATTTTGAGTTCTGCTCAAAGGCACAGAAATGACAAGAGTAATTGCTTTTTGCTCTTCCTGCATTGAAAAACTTGGTATCCATAAACTCACTTTTATGTTTTATTTTTAAGTTTGGGACAATATGGAAGTAAATTTGGAACATTTTACTTCAAAGCTCTTTCAACAGTGGAATATTGGAACCATATAATTTCTTCACAAAGCAGGGACAGACTCTCTTTGTGTTTGAACCAGACAAGATTCTATGGTGCATTCTGGTTTCTTAAGTTTGTTTTCTGTGATAGCTAAGTAAGACAAAGCTTTTCTCACTTCCAAATATCTTTTGTCTTTTAGTTCTGCCCATTTCCTTTATTATTTTTCTGTAACAGGGGGCTCTCTCACTTGACAGAATGAGGCCCATCTCTGCCACTGTCATCACATGGTTATATAATATAATTTTTATCTTTTTCACATATACAAGCTTATTCCTCCCTATCAATTAGCTATTTTCTAATGGTTCCTTTATAAGTTTATTTAGAGTAATAACGTATTTTTCCACTAAAATGTAAAGTTTCCAGGCCAGCACTAACTAAATTTTATTTTAACTAGATATACCTAAAGCATCAATCTAGTAGAACTTCCTCAGGCACTTGTTCCAGATTTGACGGGAAAATGCGTTCTGAGTTTTGTGCTCAGTTATGGAGACCACTTACTCTGCCCTGACCCTAACTGCAGAAGGCGGAGTGGAATGCATCTGTCCCCTGTTCTTGTCTAGTCAGTGGAAGCCGCTGAGTCTAACAGTGGAGGTCAAACTGTAGTATCAGCACTGACGGGAAGGAGTGGGGACAATTGAGTAAGAGCAAAGAAGTCACGACAGCCACAGCACACAGGGAAGGGAGGGAAAGTGAGAAAAGGTGAGGGTTTGAAAGCCATACATTTATAAACCTGTTAAGGAAACCAGAGGTGTGTAGCCTAGGAAAAAAGTCTAAAGGGAAATCTAATAGAGATCTTATTCTAGCAGATGGTAGATGTTATGGGGACAAAACGAGGGTTTAAAAACCACACATTTATAAACCTATTGAAGAAACCAGAAGTGTTCAGCCTAGAAAAAAAGTCTAAAGGGAGATCTAATAGATATTCTAGCAGATGGTAGATGTTATAAGAACATAGATTTTTACTTAATATAAGTATTCCTAATTCCTAGTAAGAGCTATCCAACAATGAATTTGGTTGCTTCCTTAGGATGGTAAACTCTTTAAAAAAAAAAAAAAAGAAGAATAGATGACCATCACGTAGAGATATGCTAAAAATAAATGTGTACAGTTGGTTGGAAATCGGATTTGCTGACCCCTGAGGTCCAGGTCAACTCTAAGAAGAGATAACAGCCACTTTAAAAGTTCTTAAATGGATACCCTTTCTTTTTGACAGGGCCTTAATACATTGCTACCTGAAGAGGTCTGTTTTTTTAATGGAGTTCAGGTTTTCTTAAATTTGGGATTTGGCATTTGTGATCTGAAAAAGCTGCTGATTTTGAGATCTGGAGAACACGCTTCTTTGCAGCAGCCTCTGTTCCCCAATTTGTTGTGTTCCAGTGAGACACTTTCTCAACAGTTCTGCAGGATTTTGAGGTGTGATAGAGCCAGACTGGTTGGGTTTGAATTGTGTGACTTTGAGTAAATTTGCATTTCCTCATTTGTGAACTGTAGTTCCTACTTCATAGGATTGTAATGAGGACTAAACACATTTGCATATGTATAGCATTTATAATAACATTGTCTGACACAGAGAGGACAGTGCCCAGAGCATTTTAGCTATCCCAGCATTACTATGACTGCCCAAGAGAGGTCCTTCGTAGTTTTAGCCATAGTGGAAAATGAGTTTGCATCGTCAGAATGCAGGAGCTTGCCTGATCTCTTCTAGCTGACGTCATGTTTCCCCACTCAGTGTAGGTCCTCTGCCCCAAGGACTTCCAGAGCCCACCCTGACTATTAAGAGGAGGCATTAAGACAGTTATTTGGGGGAAAGACCAAGAGATTTCAGGAACTGCCTTTTATGAGCAACCCGTAGGCATTTTTCTTTCCTGCCATGTTCTCTTTTCAACCAAATCCACCAATGCCCCAGCTCCATTCACTCATGCAACACAGCAATGCCTCCAGCTGGAGAGAGCGCCTCCGTGAAGTAAGCACCTGATTTCCTTGTGATGTGGACAATTAAAGTGATTGTGTGGATAATACAGTGGTTTAGGAGGAAAAAGGCCTGGGTTTTTGTCACAGGTCTCTTCTTTATCTGTACATATAGCTAAATAGTGCTGTTTATGCAGTTCTGGTTTTTAACTGATTGAATAGGTCTCACTGGAAGAACATAATGATGACCAATGGAAGTTTATAGCTTCAGGAGAAAACTTATTGCCAGGCAGCCGTTAGTGTACAGTTGGCCCTCAGTGTCTGCAGGGGATTGCTGCCAGGACCCCCAGAGACACTGAAACCCGCAGGTGCTACATCCCTTACATTGAAGACTATAGTATGTGCATTTAACCTACCTACATCCTCCCAGATACTTGAAGTCACCTCCACAGTACTCGTAATACCTAATACAATGTAAATGCTGTATGAACAGTTGTTATAGTATATTGCTTAGAGAATAATGACAAGAAAACAACATCTGTACATGTTCAGTTGTGCCTACGTAAACAGTACACATCAGCAACAACGTAACTTTTTTTGAAATATTTTCAGTCCTCATTTGGTTGAATCCAGGAGTGTGAAACGTGTGGGTAAAGAGGGTCGATTGTATTAGTATTACTGCACTGTGACCCAAAAAATAGATGTTGATTTCACTTTCTGATTCCAGTTGATTCTGGATTAGTCATTTTTATTTCAATGCATTTGTTTTTTGTTTTTAAAGATTTTATTTATTTATTTTTAGAGAGAGGAGAAGGGAGGGAGAAAGAGAGGGAGAAAGCAATGTATGGGTGCCTCTCATATGGCCCTCACTGGGGACCTGGCCTACAACCCAGGCATGTGCCCCAACTGGGAATCGAACCGGGACCCTCTGGTTCCCAGCCCGCGCTCAATCCACTGAGCCACACCAGCCGGGCTCAATGCATTTGTTTTATTAATGTGTATGTAGGTATATATTTGATATTCTAATAGAGCTAAGTATTAGAACACTGTTTCTTAAATTAGAATTTAAATTTCAAGAACTTTAAATTTATTACATTAGTCTAGAATTTTTAAATCTTTGATTCCGTTTTAGTCCTTATTTTGTGTTTTTATTATGACTTTTCATTCTTTTGGGTTAAAAAAGAGTGGGAAAACATATAAAAATTATTTTTGAACAAGTATTCCTTCTTTAAAAATGATTGCAAATAAACTATATATAGCAAGTCCTGGACAAAGAACATCTTTATACAACAAAATATAAAACATATTCTTCATGAATAATTTTAAATGTAGGACATTTTGTGGTGTTCTGACTTAATGTTTTCAAAGCTTGCCCAGAGCACTGGTGTTCCTTGTAAGTATTGCAAACTTAATGACAACTTTGATTCTTTGAATAGAACATTTATATCTATGTAACTTCATTGCTTAAAAATATGAAAGCCAGAAACACTGTTATTTTCCCTAGCTATTTTGGTAGTGGACTATTTCTGAAAACATCACTCCCAGGCTGTCTCCATCAGAATTCCCAGGGGTACTTGTTCTAAAATGTGGATTCCTGTGCCTTCCCCCAGACCTAGTAAATTGGAGTCTCTGAAGGTGGGATCTGGACCCTGTGCACTTTGCACAGGTTCCCAGACCGATCTGACACACACAGAGTGTGCTGTGCTCGAGTGGCGGGAAGGGATATTATTTTTTTAAGTATTTACTAAAAACCTAAGCCCTGCACCAGGTAGTTCATGTAACTTATTCCATCAGATATTTTTGAGAATGTTCTTTATCCAACACACTCCACTTCCTGTAGAGAACATTGCTAGGTAATGACTCAGAGGGATCACGAAGGTCAGTGGCTTGATGACTATAACTTGCTGTGCAACGGACTATAGCACAACAGCAAATATTTTTATTTAAACTTAAAAGTTAATATCAGAAAACCTATTTCATTGTGTAGACCATTAAAAACATGGTCATTCCTTTCCTGTATCAGATGTTCATAAAACTCTTTTTTCTTTCCATACTCTCTGGCTGACTTTCTGCCCTTAAGTGACCTGACAGTGTATCAGTCTTATTCTGAATATAATTCTCTGTATCTATATCAAACATCATATCTAGAGAGTATTTTTGATCAAAGAGAAATTTTTAAATAATTTTTTCCAGGTAACACTGTACTTAAAATATCTACCAAGAAGAACAGAACTTAGAACATGACCCTTTTTGTTCATTCTCGTTCTTATTTACCATCGCATGTCTCTCTGGGACTCAGAAAGTGGGCCTTTTAAGTGCTGGGCTTTATTGCCATTCCTAGACCTTAAAATCAAACATAAATATTTCACTTCCAAATACCAACAGGAAAGAGAAATGAATACATGTGTTAAGCCATTTCTGGCAACTTAAAAATCTTCCAAAAATGCTACTATTTAATAAGAAATGCTATTTGAACTATTTTTACAATACCCATTTATTACTTTTTAGTTTATTCATTTGGTTCTTACATGATCAAATTCCATTAGAACAGTTCTATTGGCAGTGAAAGGAACACTGTGAATACCTATTGCCTTTCATGGTTCCTCACATGCACTGTGTTAGGCACTCAGTAGGGCTGGTTACACTGATTGGTTTTGAGACTGTCTGCAATGCAAGGTGTGTTTTTTTTTGTGGGTGGTTTGTTTGTTCTTTTTGTTTTGTGTTTTTAGAAAATATATCATGTCTCACAATGAATGTGCTAGTGAGTCTTTCTGATAATTTCTTCATAGGAGCATTTTTGTAATCCAGTGCAAGAGAGATCAAGGCATTTTTCAGATCTATGTCTTGCCAAATTCGGTCTGCTTTGGAAGAATACTGTCAACTGCTCTCTAACGTCAAGCTTCTTGTTCATTAGGTACCACCATAGCCCTCATCGTTCTTGCTTTGGGATTTCTGCTCTCAGCCCAGGTCTCCCCACGCATCACTTTTAAACCAATAGCTCCGACAGGTCAGAACGCTACATGCACAAGATACAGGTAAGATTTTCGTTCTGATTCTTTTTCTTAACTCTGGAAACTTTTTTGTTTGTTTTTAACTTTTCTGAAATTTGAGAGATGAGTAGGAGCTTGCTTATGAGGAAGGTAAAGAAATGGAAAAGGTGGTCCCTTTAAAGGGACCACCAGGAAAAGGAACAGTTCATGCAAAGATCTGAGGGCATAAGTGCTTAAGGAAAAGTAAGTGGTTAGACACAATTTTGATGATTTTTTTTTATATTCGAAATTAAAAATAAGGATTGCTATAGAATCTATGCAGAAATACTTTAATACTATTTGGGTGATATGTGATTCAGTGACATCTATATTCGAGCTGGAATAAATAACTTTAATCAGTAATTAAATTTTGCCATGATGAACATGTCCAGTAGAGTTGATAATGATCTGGATATTCTAATGACCTTCATTGAGATCCACAGGGATCCATCCTCTCATTCATTTAGGCAAAAAAGAACGCTTCCTCTCATTGCTAGGGTTCTTCCTGAGGATTAGGAAGTGAAAAGAGAATGGTAGAAGAGAATGAAACATGTGCTAATGGCCAGCTACAGGTTTAAGAGCTCATTAAGTCTGCTGGTGATAAATGGATGGAGAAATGGATAGATAGTCAGGTACTGTGAAGAATGGAAAACTGAATTAATTAGACTGGATGATTGGACAGGTCAATTAATATATTTGGCAGCAGAGTTTCAAAACCTTTTACTTCATTTTAGTGATTGGAAAGGCCGGCAACCCCTTTAAAACATATGGATAGAAAAAGACTAAGCTTTAAAAAAATACATTTCTTTAGCCTCAACTAGATGGACACGAGATTCAAATCAATGGATAAATTAATGTGTTCATTAATTATTCATAATGAGTAATTATTTTATTAATTTTTAGTCATATACTTCTATATGAAATTGCAACATTAACTAAATTCTACTTGGACTCTCCTTGGAGCTTCTTATTGGCCATGTATTCGTGGTAGCTTCTCAATGCAACAGTGAGGAAGATACCGCATATTACTCCACTTTCCCAGTCCTAAATTGTGATATCCACCTGCCTTTGGAAATGAACAGTTACAGCTCCTTCTTTCTCTTACTAATAAGTTTTATTTATTTATTGGCTTACTAATTTTTATAATCGTTACCTTGTTCTAAAGGTGTCTTAATACAAGAATTTAACCTTAGCATGGACTATTTCTAGATGTAGTGATCTTCCTTTGGATGTCTCACCTCAACTGCTAGAAAGACAATAGAGTGTTGGCAGAATTCTGCATGCTCTACCGTAGTTGTTCTTGATGGATATTTTAAGTAAAATGTTTTTTAATACCACACCTCAAATGAGTTATTAAAAACCTGCTATCATATGATCAACATGGAATACTCTCTAGGTCTGATTTCTGATTTAATGGAGTGATTTAATTTCAAAATAAGACTGACATACCACCAGGCCAACTAAGGGCAGAACATTAGCTAGAGAGTATGAAAAAGTTTTATAAACGTCTGATACAGGAAAAGAATGACCAAGTTTTTAATGATTTATGTAATGAAATAGGTTTTCTAACACCAGTTTTTAAAGTTTAAATAAAAATATTTATTGTCATAGTAAAGCTCATTGCATAGCAAGTTATGATCACCAGTCCTGCTCCCTCTAAGTTATTATCATCTGTCTACCTAACCTATCAAAGCACAATTGGGATTGAGAAATGTTATCATCTTCTTTATCCTCATCAAAAAAAATGAGAAGCTGTTTTTGAAAAGAGAACCAATTTTTAGATGTCCTTTAGAAGTCAGTGTGGAAACAATCATTTGTTGTGTGCCTTTTTTCACAGTGACATATTATTCTGTGGGAATTTCACAGTGTGTGTTTATACTCTGAGTGATTGTAGAAAATGTACCTACAGTCCTCGTACTGATTGTGGTGTTAAATCTTATCTGCATACTTTTCCTCTTCCTGTAGCATGAAAAAGTCATGTTGGTATTGCCTTAAGATGAGAAATATTTATGCTATAAATGTAGGTGGTATGCCTTCCACTGGTGAAGTGAGATTTCTTTGTTTTCCAAAAAGTATGTCTAGTTCTGGACCCACACAGAGGGAACAGAGTGGACACAGAGCAGTTGCCTGTAACTCAGCATGTTTCTTTGTGCGCAGACTAGGCAACTGCTTCAAGTAGGCAAGATAGTCTGACCCGTTTTATTACCGCTCTGCAAAAATGATGGGCGATGTGGTAGTCAGCCATATTCTCTTCCTTGGGGCGCATTCAGTGAACAAGTTTGTTTTCTCTAAAGCAGTAACAAAACATCAAGCAAGACAATTTTTTGAGACAGATTTTTCATAGGAAATGTACAGAATGTTTAAGTTCTATTTGTTGCACTGTGGAAAGTACATATGAATTTTAGTTTTACTCAGGAGCAATTAATTATAGTTTGTGTAATATTAACAGGGCTTGAGGCCCATAAAGGGAAATTTGACCAGAGTATCTCAGAACCATTCCAGAGACTGATTCATTTTAATTTCTCCTACATGGAATAAGTTGTTTCTCATGAAAACACTAACCCGTGTGACTGAGTAGCTCATCAAAATACTATTATTATACATACTTTGTGTATTAATAACCACCTTATGCTTATGCATCTTAACCTACCCAAATCCATGCAGCCATGTTTTAGTCCTTTCTAAATCATGCTCCTGTGTAACTGAAAACAGATTCCATACATCTTCCCATATTTTATTGTTCTGAGAGGACAGGGGATCAAAGATAAATAAAACATGGTGTCCATCCTCGGATAGGTTTCAGTTTGTGGAAAAGAAGATGTTTGACACAATTGCCTGTCATTTATATTTTACCCAAGGGTAAAGAATATTGTACTTTTTGATTCATAACACAGTAAAATAGATGACTGTCATTTTTAGAAGGATTCTATCATTTTTTTAAATTTATTTTAAACTATGTGGAAGTTCTTAATATGTACTGGTAATATCTCAAATCTCAGCATGTCTTAAGTATTTCATGTTATTAGGGAGCTGATGATGCAGATCGGTTCTACATTCCCCTGCTTTGCACTTGCTACAGTTGTCACTGGCTTTTTCTCCATGTACACTTATATTGCATAGTTGCCAGTTTTTGTTGAAACTTGTTTCTCCTTGGCAATTAGCACTGATGACTATGTCAATCCTATGGTAATTTCATCTTAGAACATATTTTTTAAGTGATCTTGAACATTAGGTTCAACTTGCATGTAGATTAATAATGTCTCTGACTGCCACAGATATTACGATATGTGCTGTTCATTTTTATAATTATCTGTGTCATAAAGTCATTGCAGTAGCCCAGTTGAGAGTCAGAATTTAATTTTTTAAGCTCCTTATTATCCTTTCTTCTCTTCGATTTTGACTTTTATATTATAAATTCATGCTGATTAATCTTATCAAATCAAGAATAATCTATGAAAGAACTTACTAGCATTTTCTAATTTGTCTACTTAAAAGCAAATGAAATATTTTTTAAAGCTTTATTTATTTATTTTTAGAGAGGGGAAGGGAGGGAGTAAGGGGGAGAGAAACATCAATCTGTGGTTGCCTCTCATGTACCCCCACCTGGGGACCTGGCCTGAAACCCAGGCATGTGCCCTGACTGGGAATCCAAACGGTGACCCTTTGATTCTCAGGCCAGCATTCAATCCACTGAGCCACACCAGCCAGGGGAAATATATTTCAAACTTATTAGTATTTATATACATGTGTAACTCTGTGGAGCCTAAATAGTTAGCTTTTCCTGATTTTTTATTGTTATCATTGTCTGATTGATGTGTGACTGTGTTAATAGATATCTTCCCAAAAGTTCAGTGTAAAATAATAAACATTTAAAATGGAGGATAGTAACTCACCCCCAAAACAACAAATGTAGGCCTATGTAATCAAATGTGGCAAGAACGTATATTATCCTCATTCGTGTGTGCTGTACGGTTGTGTGCAGTACTGTGGCTAAGTGAAGACAAAGAAGTTGAAAGTATAAATTTCTGGGCAGTTAGCATGTATAACATTGATACAGAGATAATTCTTTGTTAAATTATTTTCTTCTTTCATCATGTGTGTGTTGGCTTGCTATCTATGGTAAGAATGAACTGCAGAAATCTAACCAGTCTAAATTAATATTTCTGCTCTTTGTACTGGGATTCCAGCGCGTGTACCAAAGCGGCCTGCATTGTTATCAGAATTGCCAGTGTCAGTGCAGCGGCAGGAGAAGTGTGAGAGCAGTTAGAGCACTACAGTTTTGTATCAGCATCTGTTCTGTTTCTAGCTATAGGCTACCTTATTTTACTTCATACCTAGATTGTTGAAAAGTATATCAGTGCAGTAGAGAACCTCAGTATTTTAAAGAGCCATTCATCTGATTGTTTTAAAGTAATAACTCCTTTTTAGTTCCTGTAACTACCCACCCCCACTGCTAAATCCGTTGACTCTCAGGATTCTGTGGAAGGCTTCCCAAAGCCGGGCAGCAAGGAACCAGTTGGAGTTAGACCAAAGCAGGGGACGACAGCACTCCTGACAGCAGAGAATGTGTACGGAAACAAGAGAAGGCTTAAAATTTTCTAAAAACTACAAGCATATAATATTCTCTGCTTTCAGACACACAGCCTCACAGAATTCATGTTTTTCTTTCATTAAACTTTATGCCTTACATGCCTAACTCTTTGCAGATGAGCTGAGGAGCAGTCATTTTAAGCTCTGTCATGAAGGCCCCCCACAGTGAGAAAAAGGGTGAGGCTGTGGAAGGGGCGGGGTGGCCCGAAGGCTCTTGAAAATGCCTCTGATGTGCTTAGCAGAGCTGTATTGGGTCTCCAACTCTGAGGGTCTACAACTCTCTCCTGTCCCTTTCTCTTGCTCCCTTTTCCAGGCAGGGGGACCTTCCTTGCCAGTCAGCGTCAGCACCCCCAGTGACCACCCATTCCCGTGGCCTGACCCAATCACCCTCCCATCCCCATTCTCCATTAGACAGGTGCACATGTGGCGAGCTTCACCAAGAGTCATCTGAGTTTGTGGAGCAGAGCAGCCAGGCCCCACCCCATGGTGGCCTGTGCTGCGGTGGGTGGGGAGGATAGAGACCCTCCTCACCTCCTCCTTTCCATAGCTGTGCTCCAGGTGTATGTCACAGGCTAGTTCAGAAGTCAAAAGAGCAGGGGCTGCCCAGCCATCTTTGCCATCCCTATGGCAGAGGGGCAGGTGGCCCTGGAAAGAAGACCCTAGGTCAATGCCCTTGGTTCCCACAGAAGGCTCCGAGGGTAGTTCTTTGTTGATAGATGTTGAATGGCAGGCAAATTTTAAGAAAAGAGATACTGCTTATAATTCTATTCAGGAAACATGGGATGAGCTCTCTACAAAGGTAGGATATGGTGGTGGGTAAATCTAAAGAGCCAGTTGGGAATTTAAATTACAAGTAGTCATGTATACCGGTAATAATGATTTTAAACTCCCTCCTTAAAAAAATCAGGTGAAGCTCTTAAGATTATCATCATCAGATTTGTATTTTACCTAAATCACCCTGGCAGCAAAGTGGAGATGGTAGATGAGCAAACCTTTAACTGTCTAAAATGAGACCTAAAGTGGGCAGATGGGATGCTGTCAGGTCTTGGTGACTGGAACGACTTACAACTGCCCAGGTTGTGTGGCTTGTCTTCCTAATCAGAAATTTGTATCTTGAAAGCAGGCATTAAGATTCTTTACTTTCTCTCCTTTTTTCTTCTCTGCTCATTTTCTTACATACCTAGCAACTAACATCATGTCTTATATAATATTTCCTGATTTAAGCAAGTACTGAGACCTGATGTGTCCATGACTGTATATTTTCTTCTGTAACTTCAATAATTATATAAACGCATTTGGAAATTCAGTAAAAGATTTATCGGTCAATCTTATGCCTAGCTAAGCGAACTGAAGGTTCTGAAACAAGTCCCTTGTGGCACCCGAACCACACTTCAAGCCTACTGATAATACTTCATTTGTGTTTGATGTGATTCGTGCATTTGGCTTTCAGCATGTGTCTGCTTTGTTCTGATAAACTCAGGTTGAATTAAATTATAAGGAAGATATGGAAAGACCCGTGAATCTAAAGCTCTTAAACTACAGAACTCAAGTGAGATTATACATACTAATAACAAAAACAGAAGAAAAACATCCTCTGAGAGAATATGTTATAAAAATTCACCAGACTTTGAAGTCTACCCAGGAGAAAATAAAAAAGAGGGTAATGACCACACAATTCTGAAAGTAACTTGGGATCTACAAGCCCTTTGAACATTGAAGTATCAAAAGAGAAAAGGAACAGATTGAACATACTACCAGAAAAAGCTAAGAAATTTACAGATAAATGAAACGCAAATAAACATGAATCTGTGAGACACTGAGAAAGACAAACTTGGTAATTTTCCTGTCAGAGAGAAATTGGAGCAACAGAAATTGTAGCACTATAGAAAAAAGTTGCACTGCTCATTTGCCCTATAAGGAAGAGGCACAAAGGAACAATTTACCACCTCAGTCAGAGATGTACTGAGGTCAGATAGATACAGTCAGGAGCACATCAAAAGCAGAATAACAAAACAAAATGACCTTGACAAGCCAGAACACTCAGGATCACTGTCATTACTGAGCTCAAGTGAGGCAGTGCCCAGCCACAGAGGCTCAGCCATCCTTCGGTACATAGCATTAAAAGAATGAGGCATTAACTCTTCGAGAATTTTCAGGTTGCCTTTCATGGTGTCCAAGTACCTTGAAAGAACCAGTGTGCTTGCTAAATGTCCTGCTCACCACTAGACATTGGCAGAAGTGCCAGGGAGAATCAGCGTTACCAATATGCAATCATATGGACACTCTATTAGGGACTGTTTCCCACTTTTCATTCACTCATTCAGTCTATGTTACTGAATACTAACCACTTACCAGCTATTGTGCCAGCTGTTAAGGAAACAAATCAGAGAAACAGCCCCTTGTTAGGAGATGATAATCTCTTAGAATGGCTTTTATTTGCATTTTAAGTTTATTTGCATATAGGAGCTTGTATTTCAGATATATTTAGAAATGAGCAAAAATATGTGTTAAGTATTTGAAAAAATATTCTCGTATCAGTTAGGAATTGTCTTTGGCTGCATACAACAGACAAACCCAAAATAACTGGCTTAAAAAGAAAGAAGTTTCTTTCTCACATAGAGTGAATTGAAAAGTAGGATGGGATAGGCTTAGTATCATCAGGGGTCCAGGCTCCTATCTTTTTGCTGTAGCGATATGCATCTGTATCATTCTTCACAAGTGCATAAGGTGGCTGCAGGAACTGCACAGTCATGTGTGAAATAGGCCAGAAGGAGGACGTGTAAGAAGCACTGCTTCCTAGCTGAATAGGCTCTTTTTGAAGTCTTCCTGCAGTCCCACACAATACTTCCCATTACAGTCCCACGGCCATGTGGAGTTGGAATGGAGACTGGGAAATGCATTCTTCTATTCCGTGGTTGACAGGAAGGGGAGACCAGAGTGTTCCCAGTTTAAAAAAAAAAATAGAATTCTCTTAACAAAGGAAAAAGCAAAGAATGGATATAGGGTTAGATTACTAGCGGTGTTTAACACAGTGGTAGAAACAGGCAGTCTGCTAACTTGAAAGGACATTTATGACTGGTTCTTCTTGACAGCAGAAAGGATGACTTAATTGACCAAATACAGCTCTACCTACTTACATGGTTTATTTCTCTTATAGTGATTAAAAGTCTAAAGTGACAAGAAATATGGCCCTCTTAAATAATTTACTTCCAGCTTTGCAAAAGGAAAAAGAATCTTTAAAATACTTTGTCCTATTTCTTTGGCCTTGTAAACCAGTTCAATAGCTGCCTTTTGTCATGTTTGTTCAAAATGAATGATTTGACGAAACGAGTGATTTGTGTCTCTCTTCAAAAGGAGTACTAGTCATGACAGCCACCATTTATTGTATAGTCACCATTGTGCCAACCACTGTCCTAAGAGATTTACGTGGATTCTCTCTCTTACCCTCAGCAAAACTGAGGTAGATGCTATTGTTTCCCCATTTTACCAATGACACTGAGGCTTAAAGACCTTATGTCAACTTTAGAAAATGATGTGGCTTAGCAGACAGTAGAGCAGAGCTTTACCAAAGCACCCAGCTCTTGACCACCCTTCATTCTGAAATTTCCCGTTCTGGCTGCGGGATGCTCCTGCGGCCCAGAGGGTGCACATGCCCTGGGGTAAGTGACAAATAAGTCCTCATGGCTAAAGGCCGCTGGATCTAAAAATGCCCGTGTTGCTGAGTTTTCAATTGTTCAATGAAATTGAGATTGTTTTCGGAGAAGTCTTTTTTTGTGAGTTGTAGTTTATGTGGGACTTGAAGATTTGTTTTTTTAAAGTTTTGCCCATTTACTTTTATTTACCTATATTGACTCAACTCAGAAATTTTAATTCTGTCATTGTAAAAAGCAAGTGCTTAACATAAAGTGAAATCATTCTAAAATATTTTAAATGATTTACCACCTTGGGTTTCCTTAGAGCCAAATGATCTTAACCGCATAGCTTTGAAAATGAGTATCTGATCCAAGTTAAACTGTGGTTTTTATTTTGCTTTGTTCATTTTGAGTAAGTGTTTTTAAGGCCTTTTTTACACAGACAGATGAATATGGAAAAAGTAATGTAAGACAAGAAGCAAATATAGTGGATATGTACTTACAAAGAAATCCTCTTTAAGCAAATTAGACTACATGTATACACACAGATGAGGAAATGACACCACGAAAGCGCTTCTCAGCTCCCTCCTCCACTTGCGGAGGTGATTTATACACGTGAACCTGACTTTAAAGAAGAATATCTGTGTGCTGAGACTAGTATTTTGGTGGCACCAGCCCCTCCCCACCCTGAGATATCATTTTACTGGTTTCTTTGGTTTTCTGCACCTTGAATTCTTCCGAATTTCATGAGATCCTGTCAGTGTGCAAGGTTCCAGTCATAAGAGCACAATAAATATTGTAAAGATTACATTAAATAGAGTTGCGATCATCAAAGGACATGATGACATCCAGGGAGATAACTTCTAGGCTATCTCATTTTATCTACATCACACAGAATGGCTTCCAAATCAAACATCTTTCTGGGGCTCCAGGGGCCGATTGTTCCCTTACTCTCCAAGCAAAACTTACTTTGTCCTTCACATTCAAGCATTTCATTTTCTATGAAAATCGAAAAGCCCTCCGAGTAACCGTGGAAGAACTGATAATCAAAGCTGTATACACCAAAATGGACTTTTCGTTTTGATTTTGTTTTCTCTGTGTGAAGCATTTATAGTCTGATAGGCATGGAGCTAGAGGTTGTAAGGTTTGATGAAAAATATAAAACAGGCTTAGTACCCAGATTTCTTTCTTTCCGCATAAGGAGATACATGCACTGCGTTTAGGTAGTACTTGGGTCCTACTTAACAATTGAACAATCCATTATCAAAGCAAAGAAATGCACAAAACTGGATTCCCAAAGAGAGGCAATTTTAAGAAGTGTTTACATAGATAGGTTAAAAAAAAAAAAACTGACATTCTCATTTTAAAACAACCCTTTTTTTGCATTGACATAAAGAAAATATATTAAAGTCAGTGTGACTATGCACTCACAAAGAATGCAGACACTATATCTCCAAATCTGAATTTGTGATTCTCCAAACAGAAAAAGGTAGTTCATTCGGAATAAAAGTTGATTCCCATTCCCCAACTTATCATCTAGAAATCATTTGTAAAGTTTTATCAGGTCTGTTGGCTTATTTTTTTTTTTTATTTTAAAAGTCATGAATGTAAGTAACTGCGTATTAAAAACCAGCAGTCTTTTCATTTAGTTGTTCTGAGGAGGAGTATTTGTAAAGCATGTTTTGGTGGAGACAAACTCTCCATAACATTTCAAGGAAAAATTAACTATTTAAGAAAATAAGTAAAATTTCCCTTCCTTATTTTCTTATTTTCATTTTAACTTGTCAAACGAAGAATATAATTTCCAAGTCCGTGAGGGACTCAGACCCAGCCCTGAGTTTTTACCTCAGCGGCCTCTCTCAATGCCCCTGAAGTAGCACTGACGTCCGAGTTCATGACTCGGACCCCAGTGTGTGTACCGGAGTGTGGTCTTCATGGGTACGGAAGACAAACTGCTTCAGTACCAGATGCCTTGCTTTCTTGATGATTTATTTATATTTTATATGTTAAACAGATGAATGTTCTCTCTTCTGAAAAGGATACCCTAGGTTGCTTTTAAACTTTTATTTTCTCATTCTGAAAAGTTTCAGAACAGAATATTTGTGATTATCATTTCTATGTATGGAATATATGTGTATATATATGTATTGAATGTATATATGTATGTACATATATATGAAATACATGTATGGGAATATGCATTCATTATTAAGGATTTTACTGTTATATTTTTAAAAGTTTCAATGAACATTGGTTTGGCACCAATATATTGAAATTCTCAGCTTTATATTTAGAAAACCTTGCATAAATTCATCAGGTTATGTTCAAGAAAGCCTAAAGAGCACATCATGAATAAGAAATAGCCACTTCTAGAAGTTGTTCCTTTTTTAATGCCATTTGTTAAAGCCACAGTTGTGTTACGTGCTCTCTGTAAAAGGTCAATTAGCAGATTACTCAGGATATTTAAAGTTTTGTGTTACCTTCTAAATGTCAAGTGAAAGTTAGAAATGCTGTTACATTTGGGAGAATTGTGCCATAAAATCGTCTATATGATAAAAAAAAATTTCTCGGTCACAGGTAAGGGTTGGCCACACCAGTTCCCAAACAGTGGCCCACTCTGTGGGTTAGCAAGGATTTGAATGCTTTTTAATACTTGACCTCTTGTCACTGAATGACTCCTATGAACTACACTTGAGGGATATTATGGAGTAGTAGAAAGGGCAGCTTTTCATGCTTTTTTTAATATGGGAAAGGCTTGAGCCTACACATAAACTGTGGAGTAAGTTCTCAGAGAGGTTTGAAAGTATAAAGAAGAAAATAACCAGTGGGAAGGATATCAGTCCCGTCCCGTGAAGCCCATAGGGGTTCAGATCAAAAGCCCTGGTTAGAGTGATGGTCTTTGAATGCCCTCTTCAGAGCCTGGAGGAAAAGACGTGAGTATAGGTGGTTTTGTTCATGTCTGAGTTGGAAGCTGAGAAAAGTCATGCCTCGTCCCATCACTTTTCACTGTGAAGTAAGACAAGGCTATCTTCTAAGGATTGGGGTTGGGAGAGAGTTGTGGGTGATGTGGCGTGTCAGTCATGGAAGTAGGGGGTGTCTCTGATGAGGGCCAGGTGAAAGCTTGCTGGCAGCAGTGAGGATTCAGCTGTGGGGAGTGCTGCGAGTACGTACTTGTACACCTGGTTGTGTGGATTCGCCACCAGTACAGAGCATCCTGGAGGTAGACAGAAAGGAGTAAGATGGTTGGAAATACTCAAACATCAAAGTTTATAGGCTGACTATATAGAAGGTCTTAAATACAAAGACTTGGAGGATCTGGTGAGAGTAATTAAAGAAGTGGCCCTGAAAGATTGACAGAGAAGGACGTAGCCATGAAGTGAGTGAAAGATCGGGAAGAAAGGAGCGTGGAAGGGCTCTGCGGTAGGAAAGCAATTGACCCTTGAGTGAGGAAGCCAGAGATCTTGAAGGAAAGGAGTTACAAATCAGCTCAGAGTGTCTGTAAAGGTGTTCTAGATCAGGGATCAGCAAACTTCCTGTAAAGGGTCAGACAGTAAACACCTGTGGCTTTGCAGGCCATGTGGATTCATTTAGAACTTCTCATCTCTGCCCTTGAAGCTTGAAGGCAGTCATAGACAGTAGGTAAATGAATGGGCACAGCTGTGTTCTAGTAAAAGTTTATTTATAAAAATAAATTGATCTCCTAATTGGTCTGGACTTGTCTCAGAGGCTGTAATTTGCTGTCCCCTGTTCTAGATGATGATAATTTCCAGGATATAGACAAAGTGGAGGTGAAGATTGTTAGAAACCAAGGGGCTAAAATGCCTTACGATTGGCGTAATCACCATAAACCATTGAGATCTAACAGATGACTGGAGAACATGTCACATGCCACCGCCAACAGACATGCCACCACCAACATTTTTCTTAGATGCACAAGGCACACTCAGGAAAAATTATATGCCAGGCCATAAAATGAACCTCTGTAAATTTAAAAAGGACTGAAATCATACCAAGTATGTTCTCTGGTCACAATGAAGTGAAGTTAGGAAACACTAAAGGAAAAAATTTGGGAAATTCACAAATATGTGAAAATTAAATAACATATTCCTTAATCCAAAGGATCAAAGAAGAAATCACAAGGGGAATTAGAAAATGCTTTGAGAAGAATGAGAATGAGGACTCAACATATCCAATATGGGCTGTATCTAAAGCACTGCTTTCGTGGAAGTTTACAGCTATAAATTCTATGTTAAGAAGGAAGAAAGATACGAAATCGAAAACCTAACCTCCTATGTTAAGACAGTGGATGGGTAAGAGAAGAAAGGGCCAGTAAACTGAAGGGTCTGACGAGGCGTAAAGAGATGAGCAGTTGGTCTTAGGATAAGAACAAGTTTCTCTCTGTACCTGGAGTGTAGAGACTGGGATGGTTTATATGTTGCTGTAATGTTACAGGAAAATGAAGCGACCAAACTCCTGAGAGGTAAAGGTCACAGACCCTTTATTACGCGCGTGGGCCCTCGGGAGTAAACTCCAAATCGAGAGCCCTAAACAAAGGCCTGAGCTGGCTTATATACTTTTTAGAGATACATAGCATACGTAGCTTTTTCGGGAGTCAGGTTACAAGCAAGTCTCCAAAAAAGTAAAACCTGGTTACAGAGAATAGATAAAGTTTCAAGGATTTTCTAGGGTTGTAAAAGTATATATCATCTGAGGTGTCATAGACAGTGAGATTGCCTCAGAAAAGCAGTTCCCCCATCTGCATTCCTAGATAACGCTTTAGTGGGGAATTGACTTTTGGCTGTCTTCCTGCCAGGCACCATAGTTGCAAATCAGGCAAGCTACAGGTTAAAAGCACACTTAAGCTATTTGGCCAAAACTGCAGGATACAAAGGGTTAGTTACAGATTACAAGTTTACAAGCAGGGTGAATTTCACTAACATTTGGCCAGGAGTCACAGCTTGCTCTCTAGGCCTGTTTCTATTATACTACTTACTATATTTCTAACAAGACTTAAAATATTCTAAGGTTGTAA
>PVJI01025585.1:0-20248 GCA_004026765.1 Micronycteris hirsuta | reverse complement strand
CTGCCTGGTTTACTTCACTTAGCATAATGCTCTCCAGTTCCATCCATGCTGTTGCAAAGGCTATAAGCTCCTTCCTCTCTGCTGCGTAGAATTCCATTGTGTAAATGTACCATAGTTTCTTGATCCACTCACTTGTAGATGGGCACTTAGGTTGTTTCCAGCACTTGGCTATTGTGAATTGTGCTGCTATGAACATTGGAGTGCATAGGTTCTTTTGAATTGGTTTTTCAGGTTCTTAGGGTATAATCCCAATAGTGGATCTGTTGATTTGCAATGAGTAGGTTTTCTGTAATCTTGGTGAGAGTGGTTTCCATAAAGTTCTTCATGTGGAAGCCAGAGAACAGTAAGTTGGAAAGTAAGTGGGAGATGAGAAAGCAAGAAAATGGATGTGTGCAACTTTTTTAAAAAGTCTGCCTGTGATTCGGAAGAGAGATGGAGAAGGTAGAGCTAGAAGAGACTGTCAGATACAAAGAGGGCTTTAGATTTTGTTTTAAATATAATAAACACTTAAATATGTTTAAATAATGGTTACAAGGAGACAGTATATAGTCAACATTTAGGAGAGAAAAGAGGAAATAGATAAAGATGTCTGATCTGTCATGATAGATTGGGATCCAAAACCTAGGAGAAAGCTTAGCTTTAGACAGAGGGGGAGCATCGCTGTATAACAAGAGGAGAGAAGAGAGAAAGACGGAGTGGATGCAGGGAAGACAGGAGATGGCTTCTCTATCCCTTGTGAATTTTTGTACTCATGTTGGGAGTTGAGATGAGGGAGGAGAAGATTTAAAAAAACAAGAAAAGTTTGAAATTGCTGTTGTGGGAATGAGAAAGGAAGACAAGAGGGAATCTAAGAAAATTCCCCTTGGCACTGCAACCCCACTGAGGTGAGACCATGAATTTTATAAGGCAAATTCAAATACTGTGTGATTTTTATTCCAGTAGTACTTATCAGCATAAATATAGACAAGAGCAGTACGTCCAGCTATGTACACCCAGGGTTGCGATTTTTGTAGGTAGGTGTGACACAAGGAAAGTGGGGCAAGAGTGCTGAAGATGGTGACAATAAGGACAGAGCTTAAGACTCCAAGCAAAGTAAATTTGGACCCAACTCAAAACAAAACCAAGGTCTAGCTGACCCCAAGGCCCAGACACTAAACATACGCCCCAATGAAAGTAGTGAGTGGAAAGATCCTTTCCTTGTAAAATTTTCTCTTTATAAAATGTACAAACAATTTGAGAACACAGAGAATTAGAATGACTACAATGCATAGGTCGAGATTGAGGACATTATTAATTCCAAATGGGATATTACAAAACATAATATTTGACAGCTGTGTAAAAGCTTAAAGGATCCAAAGAAGGTTCATAAATTTTATCTCAGTAATCAAAACAATTGTATGAAGTAGATATTTTATCATTTCTATTTCATGGGTTCCAAGAAGCTAAGGGATTTACACAGCTTACTAACCAGTGAATTTTGCCTTTTCACTTGTGTTTGTGAAAGCCCTTGGAAAGCTCAAAATTATTAGATATGTTACCAGCAAGTTTATGCTCCTTATATGAGTTTGATGTGGTTCAAAAGTAGAATAACTCTTGATACTTTTTTTATTATGTAAATTTTAAGACTATCAGGAAAACACATTCAGTATTAGAACCATTTTTTTTTTTTTTTTGAATGCTTGGAGAGAAAATCTGCTTACTTCACATAAATCAGATGGAGCTGACACTGGAAAATAGTCCAACATATCTCTCTGTCATGTGAAGCTTTGGCTACTCTTCATTCTCTCTCTGTGTAGAGGTCACAATTTAAGATTCTTACAGATTGTTTTCATTCTGAAAGCATCTAACAAGAGCTTTACTCATTCCCCTCTGACTCCAGACACTTCCATTGTCTTTTTACTAGGCCAATAGAAAAATAAAGAAGAAAATAGAGAAAAATAAATATATAAACACAGGTCCATAAAAGAAATAGAACATAAAATATAAACCAGAAAAGAAGTAGCTAGAAGGAAAACCAAGAGAGCTGCCCAAGTGACCATGTTACTCCTTCCACCTCATCCTATGGCATTATTCATGATTTCTTTTCTTCTCAACCCACTCCTTTCCTCTTAGAGGAACATATCTGGCCTCACTAAACTAATCGGTCTAGGCAGATTATTATAACACTCTATACCAGATATTTTCAACTGGCGTTCCTCAAGAACTCTTAAAACATGCAATACTTGACTATTTAATCAGGGGCACTGACCTCTTTCCCCTTAGATCATCAAATAAAAAAATGACATCAGCCAACACAACAATAGCTATCTGGTGTGAATGAATCAAAATTATATTTTTTGTCAGATTGGCAAAAACATATATTTTTTGCTGTGCCACAGAATTTAAGTAATTTTGTGTGCCATGAAAAAGGTTGAACATCGCTCCTTTATATCATTACTTAAGCTAAGACACTTTGGACATATATTCTCCCATTGCCATTTAAATGTTTCAAATAAGTATTGAAATGATGCCCGATTTTTATTAATTAAATTTATAGGACAAACATGATGTAAGAGTCCCAATATTAGTATGTTGTTTCAAAACAGAAATTTGTACAGATAGAGCACCTAAAAATATTTTGTGATAAGTAATTAATTTTTTGAGTTTAGTACCCAAATAAGAAACAGAAATTATGCCAAATGAGAAGGTAAAGAATTTGACAAATGATAAAGAGAGAAATCCACATTGTTAAAAAAAATACTTAGTATCCTACCAACTCCTGGATTGCATCTACATAATTGGACAGGATTGGAGTCTTTGTTGAAATAAGAAAGGCTACTGGTACCTACAAATTTTAAGGCAGTACCTATCAGTAATTGATTAAAAAGAACAAGAAGAATCATTAAATACCAACCCAAATATCTAGAAATTTTTCATGGAGAAAGGAGTTAGGAAAAGGGTACTGATGTGATATACCTTTTTTTCTTTTGCATTATGTAAACAAAATTTTTGAAACTTGCATTCATCTAAGACACTCACAGATCATTTAATCCATAATTATATATTGTATCAGGCTCAGTACTAGATGAATAAAACAAAATTTTTGCACTCAAGGAACTGTTTTGGGGGAACATGAGTTATTGGTGTACTCATGAGATAAGTACTCATGAAAGAATAGAACAAGGCAAAGAAAATAATAGCAAAGGCTTCAAAAAGGAGATCATCTTTGAATTGAGTCTTAAATGGTGGGTATTTACTCAGAAATGAGAGTACAAAGAAGGTTATTCACTTCACAGAAAATGGACAGAGTACAGAAAAAAAGTTTTAGTAAAGATTTTCAGAATTCTAGCAATTATATTGGAGCAGATTACAAGCTGCTAAAAGGAAGATGCTGCTAGGAAGGGAAGGAAAGTGTCCAGTAAGAAAGGTCTTCTGTGAGATGACAAGGAGATTGGACTCCAACCTACAGGTGATGGATATGTCTTTAGACTGGTTTTTAAGATCCTCTAGTAACCTATAGAAGATAGACCGAAGGTTAACAAGGATGAATGTAGAAAAAATAGGAAGTTTAAGAAGGCAACTAATGATGGAGACCCAAAAGAAAGATGTGAAAATGTGTTTAAAATGTATAGAACAAATATGATGTATATTTTTTAAAGATTTAATTTATTTATTTTTAGAGAGGGGAAGGGAGAGAGGAAGAGAGAGAGAGAAACATCAATGTGTGGTTGTCTCTTGCGTGCCCCTACCGGGGACCTGGCCTGCAACCCAGGCATGTGTTCTAGACTGGGAATTGAACCAGCGACTCTTTGGTTCACAGGTCAGCACTCAATCCACCAAGCCACACCAGCCAGGGCTAAATATGATATATATTAAGGAGGCAGAAATATTGGGCTTAGTTTTCTATTGGTTTGGGGATGGGGGGAAGATTAAGGAATCTATAATGGCTCCAGGGTTTCTGCCCTGGGCTGCTTATTAGAGAACGATGTTAATCACTGAGAAGGGAGAATAAAAATAACACATATGTTTGGGAAGAAGGTGGAAGTAATGTAGATTAGAGACGACAATATGATGAACTTGAGGTTCTAATGGGATCAATGTATAAAAATCCAATAAGCATTCGGATGTCAGTTGGAACTAAGAAGAGGAATTCTGGAGAGAGATACATATGAGAGAGTTATATACAAGAGGATGGTTGCTAAACCTAAGGTTGTTTTTGGAGCCCAGCAAGAGTATAAATAGGGTGCTAAGGCTGAACTCTTTGAGAAAAAAGAAACTGGTTAAGTTGATTAAAAAAATAATCGAGGAAAAAATAGAAAGACCTACATTTTAGAGAAGGGAGAGATTTGGTTTTCTGTTGAGTGATTTCCATCTTATTCTGAAACACAGAGTAAGATGGATGCAGATGTTTATAGATACAGTGAAGGGAGGTAAAATGTTTTGTTTCATGTAAGGTGTAAATTTTTTCCTGAAAGTTATGAAACGTGAATTGAATGATTATGCTGTTAACACTGTAAAGTTTTGAAATAGTTATTGTGAGAAGAGACAGTAAGCTTATTAATGAGCAGAATAACTTCCATGGAAGTGGAAACACAGTTCATGTTGAAGAAAATACATTTTTGAATGCTACATTATACATGCTTATATGACTTTCTTTGTGAGGGAAGAAGCTTATTGTTGCTTTGATGCAGAAAATGGTAGTAAAAAATACAGTCAGGTAATTAGGTGCTTTGTAAAGAAACCATTGAAGTATTATATTGATTCATAGAGTCTAAGCTGGTTTGCAAAAGACAAGTAAAGCCATAACAAAGTAAAAATAAAGAAAGGGATAAGGTACTTGAAGTCTTGCTGTGACCACAGAGCAATTATTAAGGGAGGAATGAGATTACATTCTAGGTTAAAACACTGTGTCTCGAAGTGTTTTAGCTATGTTTAAAAGTAAAACAGTAAAACTCTTTTAGTATTCAAAAGATTTGTGAATATTTAGCTAGCTCTCATTCTTCTTTCCATTCTAGTTTCTTCCATTTCCCTAGATAAATGTGTTATTCAGGTGGACAACCACCCATAACCTATCTTCAGGGTTTTCGGCTTCTCCATCCCCTTGCAGGGGTATCTACCTTTTGGTGTCTCTGAGCCACACTGGAAGAAGAAGAGTTGTCTTGGGCCACACATTAAATATATTGTGACATGTAATCACAAACAAATGTCATAATGTTTTAAGTAAATTTACAGTTTTGTGTTGGGCCCCGTTCACAGCCATCCAGCGTGCCACAGGTTGGACACCCCTCTTACAGCACACATTTCTTCCAATAACCTTCATCTCATGCAAGAAATTAAGATGTGTGACTGATATATAAGTAAAAGTTATTGAAGATGAGTCTCTTGGAATGCTCACATTTGGGACATTCTCTCTCAGATCCCAGCTGTCATGCTGTGAGAATATGAAGTCAGATGAAGAGCCCACGTGCACGTGCGCCAGATGACAGCTGGCATCCATAGCTAGCCATGGAAGTGAGCCATCTCGAATGTCAAGCTCAGTCAAGACTTCAGATGATTGCAGTCCTAGCTGACAGGGGATTGCGATACATAAGTAACTCTAAGCAAGTACCACCCATCCCAGCCCAGTCAACCCACACAACCATGAGAGAAAATAAGGTGATATTTTGAACTAGTAAATTTTGTGATGGTTCATTATGTGGCAATACATAACTGTAACAATCTATTTCATATTCAACCCCTCTTTCTGAAGAAAGCTTTAATAATTACTAATATCAAGATTCTACTATAATGAATAGTTTTGTACCTCCTAGGTAATTCTTTATAGGAAGATTTAAACTTCAAACAGTACTTTTATAAATTATATACCACAACTCTTATTTCTTAAAATGGATGTAAAACAAGTCAACAGAACAATGTGAGAAAAATTGTTGGGTATTCAGAACCAGTGCTTAAAAATAAGTCTTTAAAACTTAGCATATAAGCCCGGCTGGTGTAGCTCAGTGGATTGAGCGCGGGCTGGGAACCAGAAGGTCCCGGTTCAATTCCCAGTCGGGGCACATGCCTGGGTTGCAGGCCAGGTCCCCACTGAGGGCCATGTTAGAGGCAACCATACATTGCTCTTTCTCCCTCCCTTCTCCTCTCTCTAAAAATAAATAAATAAAATCTTTAAAAAAAAACAGCATATAATTGGGTTATAATGAACTAGGAGAGATATTTTAGTATTTGCCTGGCATGAAATATTATCCCTCTGGAATGGAGTATTTAATTAGTGCAATTCTCACTGAATTATTACACTAAACTTAAGAGGTAACTGTACTGCAAAGGAATGTTCACATTTAAATTCACTTGTCTGCAACAGAATCACAAGAGTTTCGAGGAAGTTAGATTAATAGGGGAATCTTAAGTCTCTTTCAATTCAACTTTTTCTCATTCATATTAAAAAATCTTAACTACTCACTGAAAAATAAAAAACTGATTACAATAAGTATATTTTCATTACCAGGAAACAATTATTAATAAAAGTATATACTTGACTTAAAGGAAAAACAGACTGAAATGTAATGTACTATTGTTAGGTTAGTCTGTAAAGGTTATATTTTTGGACTTATTAAGAAAACTTTGAATTAATATTAATATTGATGTCATTGAAAGATATTGACAGCTCATTAGAGATTAAAGACTTGGTAGAAAACTCAAAATTGACACAAACAAGACCAAATATTCCAGAATCTTTCTTAAAGACTATCTCTGAGAACTAGAATTCATAAGGCCTATTAATCTTGCTACATCAAATGTGTCCTCGGTTTAGTGCCATTGTCTATTGACATTATATAGGTGACATAGAGCAAATGAGGTTCATAAATATTTTCCCACTTTCTCAATCAAAGAGATGTATTTTATCATTTCTGTTTATATATCAATGAACTGAATACTTAACAGATTTTTTTACTTTATTGGCAGTCTTCTTTTTTATGAATATTTCCTGTAATGATTGTTGCACATTTGTAAATAGCTCAAGTGAAAGCACACAAAATTACTCACAAAGTGCCAATTGCAGAAGTTATTGACCCAGGTGATGTGTAGTCAAAATAACATTTCAAAAACATACAAATTACTCAAAGGAATAAAAAGCGTTGATGTGGCAGATCAATTTCACTCTTCATTTCACTGAAAACATTTTCAATGATTTTTTTCCATTTCTTTCTCAAGCTTTTTATCTTACACCACTGATCAATTCCTCTTATAGCAAAGGGAAAATGATAGGTCATTTTGACCTGCCTATAATTATATAAACCATCAGGACATTATTAAGTTATATGTAGCAGATAGACAAACATTTCATGCTCACAGGCACACACGCACAAAAGCACTAGAGGCTGGATTTAATTTAGTATCTTTAAAAGTTGTCTTCTGTTATGTCATTAGTTACTGAGCAATTGTTATGGTAGTTTGTAAAAGAAAATATTGGTTTAATATATTCTCTTCCTCAATTCTTATTCAAATACTGTAAAATATTATGTATATATTCGAAAAAGCCATTTCTATTTCTTCAGTCACTCCACGCATTGGCACCGACACACAACTGTGTGTATGCTTTACCTGGCGCCACACAGTTAAGGCTGTGCCGCATCCGCCTGTATTTCAGATAACTCTTGTCTAACCGAAAACTTCAGAGTGACAATGACGCTGAGAGGCTTGGCCCTAAATCTGAAAAACCTACGCAGGCACGCCTCACCATTACATAAGGAACTCTCCTTAAAAGCACAGGCAAACTAATATCTTTAAGTCATAAGCCAATGGAAAAAATAAATAAATTCTATACAAGATATTGTATACAAAATTTAAATGTACAAAATAATACACTAACAGATAATAAAGGCACACCAGATAAATATGCCCACAGATGAAAATATAACTTTTCAGTACAAAACAAGTAAAAAATTTAAAAGTACACATTAAGAAGTGTCAACATAAAATCAGAAATAGAAAACCAGAAATAATATGACTAAAAAACAAGAAGCTTCCTCAAAGAATATCTACATAAAACCTACAGCTAACATCATTCTTAATGGTGATAAACTCAAAGCTTCTCACTGAGGTCAGGTATAAAGCCAGCATATTCCCTCTGACCATTCCTTTCAACATCAAACTGGAAATTCTAGCTAAACTAGTTAAGACAAGACAAGAAAAGAAAAGACATACAGATTGGGAAGAAATAAATAAATCTGTTTTTGTTTTCAGATGACATATTTTTCTATGTAGGAAATCCAAACAAATCCATTACAAAAACCTCCTGAAACTAATAAGAATTTATAGCAAGGTTGTAGATTACAAGACTAATATACAACAGTCAACAGTTTCATATATACCAGCCATGAACAAAAGGAATTTAAAATTAAAAACACAATACCATTTACATTATATCCCCCCAAAATTAAATACTTATGTATAAATCTAATAAAATACATACAAGACCTACATGAGCGAAACTACAAAATTCTAATAAATTAAATCAAGCAACTACATAAGTGGAGAGATAGTCCATGTTTATGGAGAGGAACATTCAATATTGTTAAGATGTCAGTTCTTCCCAATTTGATCTGTAGATTCAATGCAATCCCAATCAAATCCCAGCAAGTTATTCTGTGGATGTTGACAAACTGATTGTATGGAGAGGCTCAAGAGTGAGAATTGCAAACACAATATTGAGAGAGAAGAGCAAGGTTGGAGAATTGACACTACCTGACTTTAAGTCTTACGCTAAAGCCCGAGCAATCAAGACCGTATACTATTGGCAAAAGAACAGGCAAATGGACCAATGGAACAGAATAATCCAGAAAAAGGCACACTTTAATATAGTAAATTGATCTTTGACAAAAAAATGAAGGCAATACAACAAAACACAGATAGTCTTTCCATCTTTGGTGCTGGAGCAACTGGGCATCCACGTACAAAAAATAAAATTAATTTAGATACAAACTTTGCATACTTAACAGAAATTAACTGATAAAGGATCACAGATATAAATGTAAAATGCAAAACTATAAAACTAGAAGATAATATAGAAGAAAACCTAGATGATCTTAGATATGGCAATAACTTCTTTGATGATAACTCCAAAGGCACAATCCATGAAAGAAATATTTGGTAATCCATATAATTCATTGAAATTTAAAACTCCTGCTCTGCAGAAAAAAAAAATCTCAAGAAACTAAGAAGATAAACCACAGACTTGGAGAAAATATTTGCAAAAAATATATCTGATAAAAGACCATTGTCTCATAAACCTTGATGATAAAAAAAATAAACCAGACTTAAAATGAGCCAAAAGACATTTGCAGAAAACTCACCAAAGACATACAGATGCCAATAAGCACATAAAAAGATACTCTATATTATATGTCATCAGGGAAATGCAAATTAAAACAATACTAAGATGCCATTACATCCCAATTATAATGGCCAAAATCTGGAATACTGACAATACCAAATGCTGCCAAGGGTAAGGAGTAACGGATTTTCATTTATTACTGCTGGGAACAAAAAATGGTACAGCCACTTTTTAAGACAGTTTGGTAGTTTCTTACAAAACTAAACATAATCATTCCCTATGATCCAGCAATCACACTCTTGTTGCTTACCCATACGAGCTGAAAACTCACGTCCACACAAAAACCTGCACATAGATGTTTATAGCAGCTCTATTCATAATTGCCAAAACTTGGAAACAAACAAGATGTCCTTAGGTAGGTGAATGGATAAACTGTAGTACAATGACAATGTAGTAATATTCTGAGCTAAAAAGAAATGAGCTATTAATCTATGAAAAGACATGAAAGAATATTAAATGCATATTACTAAGTGTAAGAAACCAATTTGAAAGGCTACATACTATTTTAATCCAACTTCATGACATTCTGGAATAGGTAAAGATATGGAGATAGTAAAAAGATCAGTGGCTTTCAGTATTTGGGACAGGAAAGATATGAATAGACAGAGCACAGAGAATTTTTATGTCAACAAAATATTCAGTATGATAGTGTAATGATGATACATATTATTATACATTTGTCCATACTCATAGAATATACAACAGAAAGAGTACATCCTAATGTAAACTATGAAGTTGGACTGATTTTAATGTGTCAGTATAGGTTTATCAATTATAGCAAATGTGTCATTCTGGTGGGGGATGTTGGTAATGGTGGAGGCTATGAATGTGTGGGGGCAGGAGGTAGATGAAAAATCTTTGCACCTTACCCTTAATTTTGCTGTGATCTTTAAAATACTCTACAAAATAATCTTAATAAAAAATACAGAGGATTTAAAGAGAGCTGAAAGAAGATAATTAAAAAGTTAATCATCTTAGAAGTAAGTAATATTTATTCAGGAAAGGCAAGGGGTTTTCAATATTAGGAAATTATTTAATGTAATTTATCACATCAATAGATATAAAGAGAAAAATCACATACCAACTGCCCCTGAGTTATAGTGGGTCAACTTTACAATGGTGTAAAAATGGCATGCATTCAGTAGAAACCATAGTGCAGACTTTGATCTTTCCCTGGGCTAGTGACGTTGGGCAGCACCAGCCAGCTGCAGTCAGGGGGGTGAACAACCCATACTCTACAGTAACTGTGTTGCCAGCGTGTTTTAGATATTGTGTTTTGTGTTTTCACATGCCATCATGTCTATACAGTCCATCCATGTCTCCTGCTTCTGGTGAGAAGAGAAAGGCAATTTTTATTGTGATGAAACTAATATAAGTTAACGTAAGTGTAGGCTAAAGTGATGTTCTGCTAGACTTTGCTATGCTATGATGTCTGTAGGTTAGATGTATGAAATGTACTTTTCAACTTGAAATAGACTTATCGGGATATAACCCTATCATAAGATGAGGAGCATCTGCGATCATCTCAATAGAGATAATATTTTTATTAAAATGTATTTGACACATCTAATACTAATTTATGATTAGAAAAAACTGAAAACATAGTATTCTTTTATATTAAATATTATGTATATTACATAAAATATATAAAATATTGAATTTATATGTAAAAAGCTGATGTATATTTCAGCTTTAAAGCTAGTGCCTTAATGTGGAAACCAGAAGCATTCAGATTAAAGTTAGGAACAAGGAAAAATGTCTTCTATTTCTACTACTACTTAACTATTTCATTGTATTGAAGCTACTCGACAAAGCAATTAGAAAAACAAAGCAATTAAAAGCAAAATTTTAAAAAGAAGAAAAAAGCTATCTCCATTGGTCTATGGCTTGATTAGGTATTGAAAATCAAAGCACCAATGGAAAAACTGCTACAAGATTACAAAAAATAGAAAACTAGTACACAGAAATCAATAACCTTCAATAGACATAAAATAATCATTTTACATCAATATAATGAAAGATGCCATTAATATATTTAAAATAAAAATGAAATAGTTAAACATAAACTTAATGAAATATATAAAACTCATATCAGAAAATATAAGATCCTCTCAAAGACACAATAGTATACCAGAGCTCTTAAATAGGAAGATGCAATATCATAAAAATGTCACTTATTTTTCCTACATAAAATCATAAATGTAATGTGATTGTGACAAAAAATGCCATTGACTTTTATCTAGAACTAGACAAATTGATTATAAAGATTACATGACTGAATAAACCAGTAAAAATAGCCAGAAAGCCCCTCAAGTAAAAAGCAAACCTATGGGAAGCGAGAAGAGAGGCTACCCCTGTATTTGAATATGAATAGAGATAGATCAATAAAATAAAATTGAGTCATTAGACTTTTTACATACAAACATTGAGTAGATAATACAGGAAGCATCTCAATCAATGGAGGAAAATATAGACCTGTATTTTCTGTTATTGTATTGTGATTGGTATTGTAACAATTGTATGGTCATGTAGAAAATTAGATTTATACTAAGACCAGGATAAATTCTAAATGATTCAAAGTTCTAAATTAAAATTTGGAACCACACAAGTATTAGAAGAAAATATGACTAAATTACTTTAAAACCTGGGAATATTGCTCTAATAGTAGAAAATAGGAAACATTTTCTAGCCATAATTCAAAATCTAGAGCCGAAACAAGAAATGATTGAGAATATAACAAAAAACAAATGTATTGAAAAATACAGGTAAAAATGCAAAAAAAAATATGTGTATGAGATGACAAAAGCATACTATCTTATTTAAAAAGAACTCCAAAAATAAAATTAAAAGACCAGTAGCCCAATAGAAAGCCCTTAGTAAGTAGCCCAATAGTAGCCCTTAGTAAGTTTATATAAAAACATGATTAATATGCAATATATGTAAGTATTCCTTAAGCATATGAAAAACAGCTACCTTCACTCAAAATTAGAGAAAGTAAGTAAAACTATACTGAAATACCATTTTCAATAATCTGACTGGTGAAAGTCTAAAAGACTGACAAAATGCTCTAAGGGGCATTTCTTAGAAAGCAAACTTGCTTGTTCATGGCTACAGCAATACGAACAATGCACTCTTATAAAGAAGGAATTGAAAATATTTAGCTAACTTATCTATATATCTTTTGACTTTGTGACCCCACTTGTAGAGTCTAGCAAATAAACAAAATATGCTACAAATGAGGCTATTAATTGTGGCATTAATTAAAGATCCACCAATAGGCAACTGGTTGCATAACCTATTGTTCATCCACTCAAAGCAGTACCATGCAGCAGGAAAGAAGAGTGAGGAAGAATGCTATTATTCTGATAGATATATAGATGATAGATAGGTGCCACTTAGATGTATATAGAGACAGACAGATAAATAGATATAGACAGCTGCAGAATATATAAGTATACATATTTCTTTTTTATTGTTTATTGGGGTGCCATTGCTTAGTAAGTTTACGTAGGTTTCCAGTGTACATTTCTATGATATGTGGTCCTCATATTGCATTCTGTACCCACCATCCAGAGTTAAATCATCTTCTGTCACCTTATATTTGGCCCTTCATTCTTTACTACCCACTCTTCCTGCCTCCCTCCGGTGACCACCATACTGTTGTCTGTGTCCATGGTTTTTGTTTATATGTTTTTCTTGTTTATTCGTTTGACTTGTAACTATGTAAATATTTTACATAACTTAAAATTCTACTTCAAAAATTAAGTATCTTATACTAAAAGAGAAAAATAAACATTCACATAGTTTCCCTGCCTTTACAATCTCTATCTTTCTTCATGTGAGACTTATCTTGCTCAAACACTACTTTGATTGTACCACTCTGTTGCTCAAGAACCAATGGAAGGCTTCAGAATTTTATGTTTTGTTTTGTTTTTACAAAATAAAAACTCCACAGATTGTGTTTCATGGGTCTCTTCCAACTGTTCTGTGTCTTTCAGATTCACCTCTCTGCCATTGTCCTCGCTGGTTCCCACTCTTTCTTCATTACCACCTCTCCCCACAGATTCCGCTTGGTATCCAGGCCACGGGCTCCCAACCCTGCCTTCTTCACCTCTGGATCTGTTCATCACAGGTCTCTGGTCTATCAAGCCCTCCTTACTTTCTCCCCATTTGTAAATTGTCCTTCAATGAAAAACTCCTGATGTAATAAACTCTTCGTCAAATGCTATAATTACTTCCTATTACTTTTAGAATTAATTCATTACTCAATATCCCTTAGCCACCATCAATATAAATTTTCACTTAGTATTAATTCTAATCTTTATCTATACCAATATGTACTACTTCTTTCAGAGAAGCTCCATCAGTGCAGAGAACTATTTCTGATGTGTTCTTCAGTAGCAACAAGTCTACAGCAGGCTCAAGACACTTATCCTAAGGTCCCAGAAGTTCTGCTCTGATGAGATAAGAGCCACATCTAGGCATTAATTAGCCAAGAGAATTTGGCTAACTCCATTATCTGGCTTTTCTGGGAAAGACTGCATAATATTCATGAATGCATCGGTACACAAAAATGCTAAAAAAGCAAGTCATATAATTAATAATGAATTTATTTTCATGTGTCTAAGGAACACAATGACCCAGAAAATGAAAATTGCATGAATATTTTAAAGAAGAAGACCAGTTAGCCTGTGCCAAACCAATGTGATTTGAATCCAATGGTGATGCAAGTTAACAGGCAGCATGTCAGCCTGAAAACACAATTCCCTGATTAGGGTAAATGTTATCACACTCTCTGCAGATGCTTCTAATAATATGTACTCAGAAGTAGGCATGACACTTTGTAAATGTCTCCTCAGACACAAATGCTTTGACGCTGTAAATCAAACACACTATTTGAAGGCTTTTTCTAAGAAAAAATGTCATCCTTGTAGTGACACCTAAAATCTGACATGCTATTTTAAATAATTTCTATAGTTCATTCTTTAAAATAGTTAGAATCTGCCAAAGAGAAGCAAGATTCTTTCCCAAAAGACTTAGTTCAGCAAAGGACAGGATTGAGAATAGCACAAAATTAAATAGTTCATAAAACAAAATGTCATTATGACAATGCTCAGTCATTGAAGGAAAAAATATGAAGGATTTGAAAAGAAGAAAAAATATCAAGAGAAAAGTGGTAAGGGACTTATTTTGAAGTTTGATTTCTATATCTTTAAAAGTTCAAGTAAACTATTTCCATAACTAGAGCTTTAAGGAACTCCTACACTTTGTAACAGCATGGATGGAACTGGAGAGCATTATGCTAAGTGAAACAAGCCAGGCGGTGAGGGACAAATACCATACGATCTCTCCTTTAACTGGAACCTAATAAACAAAAGAAAAAAGCAAGCAAAATATAACCAGAGACATTGAAATTAAGAACAATCTAACAATAGACAGAGGGAAGCGGGGAGGGGACAGTGGGGAGAAGGGTTTTCGGGAACTACTATAAAGGACACATGGACAAAACCAAGGGGGAGGGTGGAAGCAAGGGAGGGAGGTGGGTTTGGCTGGGGTTTGGGGGAGTGGTAGGGAGAAATGCAGACAACTATAATTAAACAACAGTAAAATAATTTTAAAAATATAAAGGCAGTTACTAGATTAAAAGTAATTTTGGCAATCTGTTGGCCCAAGGACACCAAATAATCTGGAAATGAAAGAGGGGGTTCTAGGGTAAGACCAAAACACATCTATACCCCCACACTGCCCTGGACCTTCACCCCTATGTCACCTGAACTCTAACCTTAACCATACCCATTCATACACACACACATACATACACATTTTAATCCACTAATAACATGGAGTAGCAGGGGCAGGGAGGAGGAACTGGAGAGAATAGATAGAGCTTGTGGAAAAAGTAGATGATAAGAAGAACTTTAAATCAAACTTGACTTTGGAATTTTTAAATAAGCAGGATTGAAATAAGATTGTTTCAAACATTTATAAAATTAAGTCTCATCAAGATATTCTGGTAGCATCAATGGAGAGAGTTTAGCATACAAATACTGTTGGGGGCCAGATATTAAAAATAAATCAAACCTATCCATATGTATATCACAGTGAATTATACATATTGTTAGGTTTATACATTTCAAATTAAGTTTAAGTTTAGAAATTCAGAATTTTCATTTTCTCTGAAAATGTTTTAAGGCAGAGAAAATAATTATCTTAAAAGCAACAGAAATGAAATTTTTGTCTAAAAGTTCCACCTTCAAAATTTTATACATAGAAGTCTCATGCTCAAGTTTAAAAGGACTTCCTTTTTACCAGCCCTGGCTGGTGTAGCTCAGCAGATTGAGCGCGGGCTGGGAACCAAAGGGTCCCGGTTTGATTCCTAGTCAGGGCACATGCCTGGGTTGCAGGCCAGGTCCCCAGGAGGGCCATGTGAGAGGCAACCATACATCGCTGTTTCTCTCCCTCTCTGTCTCCCTCCCATCCCCTCTCTCTAAAAATAAATAAATAAAATCTTAAAAAAAAAAATAAAAGGACTTCCTTTTTACCAGTCATAAGGGACACTGAAGACCCTGTTCTTTCCAATATAAAAATTAAATAAGTTTCTCTGATACTTTTAGCTTAAATTACATTTTGGGTAGAATTAGTCATAATTAGTGATCAACAATGTATTCAACTGCCATCAGTTAGGGTTTTGGAACATCAAAAGGTTTTTGAATAATAACAACAAAAATAAATCTTAGGAGAAAAGAATAAACACACATACAGTATTATTTTGTAAAGTTCAATAAACATTTGCAAAGAGCCTTGAATGAAAACAGGACCCATTGGTTTAGTAAATATAACATCAAGCTGTAGAGTTTTCAGCACAGACGTCTATTTGCTAGTTATTGATGGGCCTTAAACATATGTACATATGCATGTAAGCAAATATACACATCACCCACTTATATTTCCCTCATATATCATTTCAAAAGGAAACTTGGTTTTATATCTTACTTATATGCACTACTATTTCTCTCAATAAATGTTTAATAGTTTGTCCTTGAAAAATGCCTCTGTCAATTTTATTCTAAGTAAAGGAATCATTGTTCTTAAAGGATATGTAAATAAAAGAGTATTTAAAGTAACACTTTTAATTCTACAAATATAGAAAGCCTATTACATAAAGAATAATGCAAAAAATCATCTCAAAGAAAAATATAAAAATTAATTTTATGAATCTATGACTTAAATTAGCTCCTAGGATCCTTCCAGAATATAAAATACACCATCTTAGATGACAGGGTTCTCTTACCAGGAAAATGTGGAGGAAGAGGTCCATATAAAATTATCTTTGTTGCTTTGTCAAAATACATGCCTTCTGTATGGCAGAGAATCTCAGACATAAGAAGGGGAAGAAGATATTTATTTTTAGAAAGCTCTCCAATGTATTCTGATACACATACTTCAGACCATGCCATCCACATTTGAAAACCACAATGTTGAAATTTCCTCAATTGCTAAAAGATGTGCTTAATTCAACATAGTATGTATTTATGAGCATTTATGAAGTCTGTGATTCTCTTTAAATTCTCAGCTCAAGGAAGCCTTCACTGACTCTCACCTCTCTCTCATACACCTTTCCTCCCCCATACGCTTTGATTTAGGTGTCTTTCTACTCTACTCATAAAGCCCTGCATTCACCCTGCTAAAGAGCAGTTACTACACACCCTCACCCTGCAATTTTTTGTTTTAGTACATATACTCTTTACATATTTAGGAGCTGCAAAAATGTCTAGTATGAAGAAGATGCTTACATATTGTTTGGCAGGTAAAGAAGTGAACGAATAAATGTGTTCACAAATTCAATAAATACTTGTTGAGTGCCAATTATATGAATCAGGTACTGTTCTATGTGCTGTGAATACTGTCACACACAAAAGGACAAGTAATGGACAAAAACTGAGGGAGGTATGGCAAGAGGGACGATTAAATGAGCGTGAGCAAGGCACAATCTGTCTTCTCAAGGTGAATTTGGTCTAATTGGGAAAACATCATCTCTTATTCCTTCAGTCAGCAGTCAATCAGTCCGCAGTATTTATTGAGCTCTACTGTATGTCAGGCACAACTGGAGACATTCACAGTAGTGAACAAGAAGCCTCAGGTGGCTACCTCAGTACTCTCAGGACTTGGGCAGGAAATAGTGAACGAACAAAGGCATACATCAATGTGCAATAGCATATGAAGGTTGGTAAGTGTTAGGGAGAAAACAAAGAAGAAAAAAACAGGTTTAGTTTCCATTGGATGCACAGGGAAAGTATCTCTGTAATGTTACCTCCAAAAGACTCTAAAGGAATACTACAATTTAAATGCTTTGGTATTTTTATTAAATTTGTTATATGTATAAAATATATAGATAAAATTTATGATAACAGACACACTCTGTCATTCTTTACAAAGCCACATTATAATACCTATTAATTTTACTACAAAACCCCAAGTCTGTTTGGCTGCCAAAATGATGCCTCAAATTCCACTATAAAGCCAACAAATCAAACAGAAAACACGTAAGATTAAACATTTCTCTTTAGTAATGACTTTTCTATTCACCCCACCCTAATCCTCATCTGTTTTCCAGCTGTTCGGCCCTTCCCAATGCCCGTTTTTAGATCTCATTCATTAGTTTTTTTTAAAGAAACCTAAATTCCCATAGTATTTAATATACAAGTAATTTTATACCTAAATACATCCCATAGCCTCAAGTATAACTTACTATAGTCAAAAAGTTATACATATAATTATTTCTAATGAATTTCCTTTAAAATAAAATACTGTCTTCTACCCTAAGCTTGTTTCCAGGATCCACATTTGCAATCAGTATGCTTTTTTTAAAAAAAAATCTACTGTATTATTTTTTATGTTACCATTAATCTCCTATATCTCCCTCTCCCCAGCAATCACCACACTGTTGTCCATGTCCACAAGTCCTTTTTTTTCTTTTTGCTCAATCCCTCCACTCCCTAACTCCATCCCCACTAGCTGTCATCCTGCTCTCCATCTATGGGTCTGTCCCCATGTGCCAGTGTATACTAGTCAAAATCTCTGGTCTTTGTCACAGGCTCCACCCTTTCCTATTATCAATTCCCCTGCAAAACAATCAGTCTCTCATATGATGTCAAGTTTTAGAATTGTTAAAAAAGAGGGAAGACATGAAATAAAACATTGAGCTTTTGTCCATGCCTTTTGTTCTTAGTCTCTCCAGGTGTATAACTTCCTCACACTGCTAATTCTCCCATGGTTTACCTATCACCTTTATAGTAGTGTTTCCAAATGCATGATCTCCAGTCCCACCTTCCTGCTGTATGGTCAGCTCTCTGCCCGATCCTTTTACCAGGAACTCCACAGGTTCAGAATAAACCTCATCATTCTACTGCCACTGAAATGAGTTCTTCGGACTTTCCTATCCCCATTTCACCAGACTTCCAGTCACTCAAGTTCAAAACTTTTGAGCAACCTTTTATTTTTCTCTCTCATGCATTTTCCAGGTCCTGACATTTTTTTTTTTAAATTCTGCTGTGTGGCACTTAATCTTCTCTACCTTTTCATTCCCACTGTTAACCAATGGTTCAAATATGTGGTTCTGCAATAGGAAGACTAACTGGTTTCCTAATTCTGCTATCCATTCCCCTCATTTTTGTTACAAGTGAGCACCATATTAGGCATCCTAAAACACAAAACCAAATACAGGATGCCCCTTTTCTGATCCTACAGAAATACAGGGCTTGGCACAAATAATGCCCCCTTTAATGACAAAATCTTTTATTACAAAATTATAAGCATGTAATTCTGTAACATAAGAATATCACATGCACTCCATATGACATTTTAGGTGAAATGTTCAAATTAAAACTACAAATTATTACACCCACATTATTACCCTACCAACCACACTCAAGCAAGTCTTACTTCTGCCAGACCCTGTATATTAAAATTCCTCAGCTGGGCATTCAAGGTCTTCCAGGTTAAAAATAAAATCTATTTTTCCAGTCCTGAGAAGTCACCCTGTTATTTCTCCAACTGCTCTCAGTTCCAAACACACGCCGCCCTCTCCTTCCCTGGTGACTTTACCACGATGTTCTCTCAGCCTGAAATGTTTTTCCCTCTCCAGCTCTTCTTTCACTTGGTAAAATTTTAATAATTTTATAAAAAAATATTGTTATGTTCTTCCATATGATTTTTTTCCATGTTACAATTTCTCCACCATGAGACTGCATTACTGTTTCAACTGGATTTCATTTTTTTAAATTCTATAAATTAATTTAGGCTTACCTCAAAATGCCACTTCTTCTTCCATTAAAAACACTGTATTCTGTCTGTCCCCTTAGACATTTTGTATATTGCGTATTTCTTAAATAGTCACAATGTTTTTGTGCCTTGTGTCATAGTTATTGCTGTTCTCTACTCCCCACCATTCCAAGTTAAAATCTCTACATCAAAATTAAATCCATCCATTCAGATAGGATAATGTACCTTAATTTATTTTATATATACTCTTTTAAATTTTTACACTCATTTACTCACCCTTTCATTAACTTTTGTATATAACAACTCACAAAAAACTTAATGTTGCTTACAATTGCTTAAAGTGTAATGATTAAGATAATATTAAATATATAATAGAATGTGATAAAATGAAAAAAGAATAAGAGTATTAGAAGAGGTCAGGAATGGAAAAGTAAATAGAATACATGGTATCAAAACCTACCATTTCCTAATTGTTGGATATAAATAAATAATTTGGGATCTCTTATATGATTTATCACAATGTTTAATATCTAGAAAGAGATTCATACATGATAAATAAATATTGATCATTAATAAATATTGATAAAATAATAAACA
>PVJI01025584.1:0-20086 GCA_004026765.1 Micronycteris hirsuta | reverse complement strand
GCAGTAAGAAATAAATGAGATATTCTATTTCCACACATAATACCTATATTGCTTAACTACCACTATAAAGACGTGATAAAGGCTTTTAGTTTTGTTTTTGTGGTTTGTATTACATTTTTTGTCTTCATTTGAAGGTACCCTTAGTTTAAAATTTTTGATGTGTTGTTACTGTTTTTCTGGTGGTGGTACTGTTTCGATTGGTTACTTTTGGATTTTGCTTGGTTTTACTTATTTGCTACCATTTTTGTTTTTTAATTCCAGGAGAGGTATGAAGAAAGAGATTTTAGAGAGTTAGAGGTTTATTTTTCAAACCCTTTCACTCAAAATGCTGTTTTATTCAAGAAAAAAAGAGGGCACCCTTTGTTGAGAGGGAATAATGAGACAATAAAAGAATTTGTCAGGTTGCTGAGAGGACTTACATTCTGAGGTAAAAAATAGAACAAGTTTTACATTAGAAGAGAATAGATTTGAGTGGATTTGAATGCCTTGTTTGTTAGGGTGAAGTAGACATAATTGCTCTTATAACTCCACTTTTGATTGACTTAAAAATAAGAAGGTAAGAAAAAAAAGAAAATTTGATTATTTCCCCATAAAGACTGGAAAAATATACACTTTTAATTTCTATTCAGTTTGCTAATAAAGCTGCTCTTTTTTCCTTAGGGGGCAGTAACCTAGGGAAACCTTCTCAAGTGAGTTTGCAGGTTCCAATTTGATTTTCATTGGCTATAGTCACTTTACAGCTCAATTAGAAAAGTTATCTGTCCACTCAATTTTCTAAATGAACATGGGAGCAATTGCATAAATATTAGATTCTAGAAAAAATAATTGGATTTTGTATTAGGTACTGAATACCCAGCTGGTTCTTCCTTGGCCATCCAAAACCTAGGAAACCCCTCTTATTGAAAGGTAGATCTATACGGTCTTGAAATAGGCACTGAAGTTCATTTTTTGCTATAGGGTTCTCCCTTAATTAATCAAAAACTTAAACAATTTAATGTAAAAGGGAGTCTGGGGATTAAAAATGGCCAACATCCTATTTGTTCTTTGGATAACCCAAGTATATGAGGAAAAATAAACAAACCAGACAGACAAAAAGGAGCAAGGAAAGAAGGAACTATTCCCTGTGAGTTCTCTTGCTGTGGCTATGCAGCACCTTCACTCCTCCTAATGAAGAAACCTTTTCAGGGTGTAACCTGAGAGAGTACTTGCGACATCATACTCCCCATTGGCACTCCAGATGAATCTACAGTTAGGTTCCACAGCTGTGATTAGAAAATGGGAGTCCAACATTACTTCGCTATCGATGGAAATATTTATGGGCTTTGTTGTCAAAGCCCATTTGTATGCGTGTGACATTACGTAAAATATTCTGGCCACAGAGGCTCCAATTTAGGCATTTCATTCCAGTACATTCTGGCTACAGATGAGATATGGGTATAGGCAGGCAGGATAATATATTGAGGATGACAAAACCCTGATCACAACTCGTAATGCCCAAATTTATTGTCTGTGCAGGCACCTCCAGTCATTATTATACAATTCCAGAGCATTTTATAATTGAGTTGCAGATTAAAATCCTTGTGGAAATGATTCATCATTTTACTGAACCAGATTTCTATTTTGTTTTTCTTTTCTTTCCTTTTCCTCACTCCAGTTCTTCAATTTCTACCTACCTATATTTTATTACATTCCCCACTGCTATCAACTAAGGCTCCTACTTTATTTTTCAGCCATTTCATTAATTTGATGTTTACTCCTTATTCAGATTCCCTAATAAAAATGCTAATTATGATCATATCTAACAGTGATTGCTGAGGCACCCCACCAGTTCCTTCCTACCTCCAACTGGACCTACTCACATTTATCATCAGAGTTTACTTCGTCAGACAGATTGCAATATTCCCAACTGCTCCCCTTCAAGCCTGCTAACCCCAGTGTGGGAAATAAATCCAATTCACAAGATACTCTATCAATTATTCTAGCAAATCTCAGAGGCAGAGCCACATTCTGTCTATTTACTAATGTAACACCATTGGGAAATAATAAAACCTGAAAATGAAATCAAATTTTTTTTACTTGTTCTCATAATCACTTTACTTATTGCTCCTATACATACTGATTTTTCTATACTCATTTCTCCTAATATGAAGTTCACATGTTTACCTATATTTTATAAGGCTGTAAATAGCAATTTTATGCTACAGGGAATTCTTGCCTTTTTTAATTTCCAAAATTGATTTGTACAATGTGTTAAAACATGGGTCTGCTCTTTTGACTTTAACATTCTCCAGCTTTCTTGTTATTTACCTAAAAGCTATTTTGACAAATTCTTTCATACTCTAAAATAATTTTATAATGTTTTTTGCTAAGTGGTTTAATGAGCACAGCCCACATACTTTTACAAAGTCATGTTCATTACACTATCAGTCTTATTTATTAAAAACCTCTTTCAAATATTACTTTGGACACTTAGATATTATTTTACCTATTAAATTTTTTAAAAAATATATATTATGATTCTCTCACCACCCTTCCAGCAATCACTTCCTGAATCAACTACTTGCACCCAAATCCTTGCCTTTACAGACACCCAGACTAGGATAAAATGCAAGCAAGTCTGCCCTCAGCTCCCAGCCTCTGCATATCTATGCTGTAAGAGCTGGTTGTCAACGTAGACCCTCTGGGAGACTGCATAGTCACTTTATTGCTTTGGATAAAACTTGAAATTTGTGGACTTCTGGACAAGATGGAGGCATAGGTAGATACACTGTGCCTCCTTGCACAACCAAAAGAAGGACAACAACAACTGAAAAACAAAAAACAACCAGAACTGACAGAAAATTGAACTGTATGGAAGTCCAACAACCAAGGAGTTAAAGAAGACATGTTCATCCAGACCGGTAGGTGGGGAAGAGCTGGGCAATGAGGCAGACCCAGTGAGACTGCAACTGTAGAGTGGGGCGTCCCACATTCAAGTGCAGATAAACTGGGAGGAACAACTGGGGAGTGAAACAGGCCACACAACCCAGGGTTCCAGCGCGGGGAAATAAAGCCTCAAACCACCTATTGAAAACACCTGTGGGGGTGGCAGTGGGAGGGACTCCCAGCTTCACAGGAGAGTTCATTGGAGAGCTTCACAGGGTCCTAGAATATACACAAGGCCACACACCTTCTGGGAATCAGCACCAGAAGGGCCCACTTTGCTTGCGGGTAGTGGGTAAAGTGACCGAAGGCCGGCAGAGAGGGGAGCAGGCAGCATTGTTCCCTCTCAGACCCTTTCCCCACAGTGTCACAACACAGCAACGTGAGTTGCACCACCTTGGTGAACACCTAAGGCTCCGCCCCTTAATTTGTAACAGGCATGCTGAGAAAAAAAAATGGCCCAAATGAAACAGATCAAAGCTCCAGAAAAAATTCAACTAAGCCATGAAGAGATAGCCAACCTATCAAATGCACAGTTCAAAACACTGGTAATCGGGATGCTCACAGAATTGGTTGAATTTGGTCACAGATTAGATGAAAAAATGAAGGCTACACTAAGTGAAATAAAGGAAAATGTGCAGAGAACCAATAGTGATGGAAAGGAAACTGGGACTCAGATCAACAGTGTGGACCAGAAGGAAGGAAGAAACATTCAACCAGAAAAGAATGAAGAAACAAGAATTCAAAAAAATGAGGAGAGACTTAGGAACTTCCAAGACATCTTTAAATGTTCCAACATCTGAATTATAGGGGTGCCAGAAGGAGAAAAGGAAGAGCAACAAATTGAAAACTTATTTGAACAAATAATACAGGATAACTCCCCCAATTGGGCAAAGGAAACAGACTTCCAGGAAGCTCAGAGAGTCCCAAAGAATTTGGACTCAAAGAGGGACACACCAAAGCACATCATAATTACATTACCCAAGATTAAAGATAAGAAGAGAATCTTAAAAGCAGCAAGACAAAAGGAGACAATTCCTACAAAGGAGTTCCCATTAGACTGTCAGCTGATTTCTCAAAAGAGACCTTACAGGCAAGAAGGGGCTAGAAAGAAGTATACCAAATCATGAAAGGCAAGGACTTACATCCAAGACTACTCTATCCAGCAAAGTTTTCATTTAGAATGGAAAAGCTTCTCAGATAAGGTCAAGTTCAAGGAGTTCATCATCACCAAGCCCTTATTATATGAAATGTTAAAGGGATTTATCTAAGAAAAAGGTGATAAAAATATGAACAGAAAAAATGACAGCAAACTCACAGTCGTTAACGACTACACCTAAAACCAAAGCAAAAGCAAACTAAGCAAACAACTAGAACAGGAACAGAACCACAGAAATGGAGATCACATAGAGGGTTATGAATAGGGGAGTTAGAGGGGGAGAGAGAGGGAAAAGGTGCAGGGAATAAGTAGCATAAATGGTAGGTCGAAAATAGGGGGAGGTTAAGAATAGTATAGGAAATGTAAAAGCCAAAGAATGGATTTGTATGACCCATGGACACAAACTAAAGGCGTGGGAAGTGGGTGGGGGGTTGCAGGACAGAGGGGAATAAAGGGGGGAAAATGAGACAACTGTAATAGCATAATCAATAAAATATATTAAAATATATATATTCTATTTTTGCATATATCAATCCTGATAAAGAGTTCACTGTGCCACAAAGGAAAGATAAGCTGTGGAAGAAAATTTTAATATACTAGCTTACTCAAATAATGAGAGGTCTCTGCAGAAAACTCCTTGTTGAAATCAGAGTATCTCTACTTTTCTCATAATGTTCAGAAATATTCCACCATTTTTTACAACTTTCCTTATTTCCCTCTCATTACCCAGAGAAAAATAACTCTTATCTATCCCTACAAATCTGCCAACAGTTTTGTTCACTCTGAGTGTCACTTTGAACCACATCAGCTCTGTTAAAACAACAGAGTCAGACTGGGCTGCCATTAAAATGATTTGTTCAACCCACAGCAATAAATAAAATAGAAGAGTGATGCAACCAGAAGGTCAGAAGCAGTTCTGCTTTCCCCCACAGAATCCTGTTTTCTTTCACTTAAGTGTTGGAACTAATTTTCATCCATTACCAAGTATTTTCAATTTGCAAGACTTCTTGTTACCACAGTTTGGTTAAGTAACAGCAGACCTCCCACAATGCAGCTCAAATTTTAGTTACCCTGTCATAATCACTGTGAATAATTGCATAAAGTACAAACTTGCAGCTAGCAATGAGGTCCAGATATCATCAGGTAAATAAATTTGTTTCATAATCAGTGACCAATCATATCACTTCTTTCAAAGTCTGTCAGTGATTGGTCACTGTATGCCTCCATTCAGTTCACATGTAGGAAAGCATGTACTTATGCTGCAAACTTGTCACTCAGCTTTAAATCCATGTGGCTTATTAGAAAAAATGGATCATTGAAGAGGGAATTGGCCAACAGAGATGAAAGTAAAGAAACCCAAAGGAAAGGCCGAAAGTGATAACACCGGAAGAGATGTTGGATGGAACCCAAATGGAGTCAAGGCTGACTGTGGGAGTGTTGGCACTGCCACCACTGGGAAGGCTCTAGGTGTACAGCCAGAAAATACAGTGGAGGTGAAGCGATGGGGGTATATGAAGAAAGATGTTATAAGGACATAGGTGACGATGTCCCAAAGGCAGTGATGCTGGGAAAAACTTCCTAAGGAAATTCTTGGAAATATTTCACAACATTGAAAGGGAAACAGATACAATGCAGGAGTAACAATTGGAAAGATGCTCACTTCTCATCATAAGTTATATGACCCCAATGAGGCAATTGCTGCATAAACGACCCTTGAACATTGTTTACAAATAATGAATCACTTGTTCAATTATTCACATTTCTAATATTTAAATATCAACATGTTAAATAAATATTAGCATAGTATTTAAAAACATTTCCCCATATACTTAAAACCAAAAGTGAGAGAGTTTTCAGTGTTTGACAGCCAGTTCTAATGGCTGCAAAACAATCATACACTTCCCATTATTAAGGTCGCTGTGCATGGCTTCAGCTTGCACAGACATCTACTGTGCAAAGCAAGGACTACCTGCAATAACAATTTAAATTTTTATTTTAGCCAAATAGCTAAAATAAAACCTCTGTGGCTTTCCACTAGAGGTTTATTTCTAAACTGGGGAGTGAAAAAAGAGGTTTACTCATTCATTCAGCTTTAATTACACTGTCCCTATGGACATTCGATGTTAATATTTCAGTGTAATACATTCCCAGGTTAATTACCCATTTTCCCCCCCAAAGCTTAATCTAAATGCTGTGCAGGTTCTGATCATCTTCCTTCCTGTACAGAACTCAAGTAGCTTACACTTCTGGTAACAAAGTTGTGTATTGTTCTCACATGAGTGCAGATGTCTACATCACCCTGGAAACCAAAGATGCTATTCTAAAAGGAGCTCTCGAGGGTTTACAATTGACTGAGTTCCATTGGATGCTGGTGCAGAACTGTGCCAAGAAAGCTCTGTGTACACTGGTTTGAACCTCACCACGGCTGTGGAAAGACTGTAAGAACTTTAGCTGACTTGTGGGGAAGAAAGAACTCAGTGGGAGTTGATGGAATCTTTTTCTCAAATTTGCAGATTGTCTCAATTAAACTTGCCACTCAAAGTATGAACACAGATTGTCTTTTGTTTATTCAGAGACTCATAATGGCCCCTAAGAGCAACTGATTGCCAAAGGGACAGAGTGACTAGAACAGAACAAGAAGTTCCTATCCTGCAATACCTTTTATTCCAAAGAATGTGATTTAGAACCCCAAACACTTTTGCTCCTACTGTCAGCTTTCTATGTGCTGGACATGCCAGTCCACAGAACCTATTTAATCCAAAGTGTAGCTTAACTCTAGTGCTAATCATTACACAGAAATAACCCTTTATTTTTCTGAAGATGATTTATTCAACAAGCTCACTACAGGGAATGGAGACAGAACACAGGAAGAGAAGCCCACAGAAACTTACACTTGCATTCTTTTAATTCGGAAACCCAGATACACGAGAAAAAAATATCACTTGTAATTCTTGTAATTCTACTGCCTGTGGATAACTATGTTTACTAGTCTGATGCATATTCTGTAAGATTTACTTCTATACAAAGACACAGATGTGGATGTGTGCAATGTTAATTTTTAACAAAAGTATGATTATATTATGCATTTTGTTTTGAAACCTACTTTTTCACATATTCAGATATTATTGCAAGAAACATATACCTACATTATAATTGTTAATGGGTTTATGAATATAACTGAAAAACAGCTTGGCAACCAAACTTTATTTTAGGTGTTGAAACTATCTTCTTTTTGTATTATAAATACACACATGTATGTCATTGGATATCTATCTTCACATATTTGTTTCTTGTGGATAAATTTCTAGAATTAAAATGTTAAGTCAAAGAGAATGCCATTTTAATGGTTTTCATATATAGGTTTACAAAATGCCTTCTAGAAAAGTTGTATATTATCTTGCTTTCCAATTGTGCCATATATCCAGTTTTCCACTTTTCTGTCTACCTATTTTGCAAACTTTGTAAACTTGTTAATCAGACAGGAAATACCGGCAGCTCCTTCATTTTCAATTGTATTCTCTTACTGCTGCTGAGACTGAACTTTTTTTATATTTCCTGTCTTTTGCTATCGGAACTTAGACTTTTTAAAAAATCTTCACTCAAAAATATGTTTATTGATTTTATAGAAAGTAGAGGAGGGGGGAGAGAGTGGGGGAGAGAGGGAGGGAGGGAGAGAGAGAGAGGGAGAGAGAGAGAGAGAAACTTCGATAGGTTACCTCCGGCATTTCCCCCTGACCAGGGATCAAACCCACAACCTTTTGGTGTATGGAATGGCACCTCAACCAACTAAACCACCCAACCAGGGCAGAAGTTTGACTTTTTTATTAATTGATATCTTTATATTAAAAACTGTAACATCTATATACTACAAGGGTTTTTCCTGTTTGTATTTTAATTTGGGGGATTATTAATTCTGTAATAAAACTTTATTTCATGAAATCTTTCACTCTTTTTAAAAAATAGTTTGCACATCTGGTGCCATGTTAAGAATAGCCTTCACCTCAAGGTGATAAAACTACCTACATATTTATGTAAATTTATGTAGTTTTACTTCAATATTTTATAATATTTTGTTTTTACATAAAATTACATGCCTTTTCATTTAAATATTACTACCTATTAATACAATATCTAAAATTAAAAGTTAATTGTATGGTATTTTTTTAGTTATGGGATTTCCATTTGCTTCCTTTTAGACTTTCCATTTCTCCCTTGAATTTTTCTAATTTCTTCTCATTTCCATCATTTCTCTGTAGATTCATTAGCATATTAATCATAGCTATTTTAATGTTCTTGTCTGCTAATTTTGCCTGGGTGATCTATTATTCTGTTTCTATTAACCATTTTTTTCTCTTGGATACGAATTGTTTTTTGTTTCTCTTTATGTCTAGAATTACTTTATTGTATATTAAATGTTGTAAATAATATATTGCAGAGTTTTTAAGCTCCTGTTTTCTTGAGGGTCTTTTTATTTTTTTAATTTCTAGTTAAATGCGACTGAACTAGTACAGTAAGTCCTCAGTGTCATAGATAGGTTCTTGGAAACTGTGACTTTAAATGATATGAGGTATAACAAAACCAGTTTTACCAGAAGGCTAATTGATATAAACAAGAATTAAGTTCCTACAGCATATTTCTGGTCACAAAATCATCACCAAACATCTACATCAAGACTCAAAACACTTCTAGTAGTAAACATTTACATAAATGTGAGCTATATATACATTTAAAGAAGATTAATAAACACAAGTAAAGTTATTTTGCAACCTGCTTTTTCAAGTTCATGGTCTCGGGTGGCCAGACCCCATCCTGGCAGCTTAGGGCACTAGGCTAAACCCAACCCTGGTCAGAAGGTCCTGATATGGAAGGGCAAACCCACACCCACAAAGACTGGGCAATTTAGACACCCCAGCCAATTCACCTCAATGCACATCTGTGGGAAAACCAGGGTCCTGGAGGAAACCCATGCAGACATGGGGAGAACATGCAAACTCCATACAGTGGCCTTGCTGGAATCAATTTTTTGGTTTTTTCTCATCAATGTTATAATGAAACAGTACTGAATGATGTTATTTCAAGACCTGTTGTATTATCTAACAAAATATGTTTACTTAGGTTTGTTTTTGAGCCGTTCCATCCTGTTCATCTATTTTCCCTTGAAACAAAACTGTTTCTTCCTCTGAAGAGTATTGAGTTTTATTCTAGCCAACAATTAAACTAAGGAAGGAGGGTCTCGACAGTGTGGAGGAGTGCTTTCAGGCTTTGTTAAAGCAGATCCATTGCAGTTTTACCCGTACTCCCAAGACATGGTTTTTGCTGAGCTATAGCCTTCTGGGTTCCATGGAAAGTTTGAGATGTTTTCTAAACACCATTAAATTTGTGGGAATTCAATTCCCAAGTCTAAGTCCGTGGCATCCAGGTACCTGCTGAAATCTCAAAGCAACTTTTTTTTTTTTTTAAGTGTTCTAGCTGCTGTTTTTTGGGGGGTGGGGGGGATGTAACTTGGAGGCTTGTTCCACACTTTTGCAGTTCTGGAGTCTGCCAAGGATTTGAGGAGAGTTTGTACAAAGATTTTGGGGCTCCCCCTTGTGTTTCTCTTTTCTGGGATATCTTTCCCTCAGTGTCTAACAAATGGCCACACCCGCCCGCACAGAAGCATGGGAGATGTAGTCTTTATTGCAGGTGCCATGTACCCAGCTAAGTGGTGTTAATCTTTCTATTTTAATTATATTTTATCATGTATATCTCTATCAAGGGAAAAAAATAAACTATGTTTATTGATATCTACATTTAAACTGAAAGATTAGTGTACCTCTACTTCTTCCCATCTCCAAGTTTTTGTTGAAATAATCTTTAAAAAATCCAAATTACCATTATTATTTCTTTTTGAATACTATGTATCTTCTAATTCAATAAATTATACTTTTAATTTAAATTATATTAACAATATTAAGCTATATTTCCCCCTTTTCTAATTTTTAATTAGCATTCATTTGTGTGTGATCATTTCAGGAGAGGTAGGCAGATAAAATACTTTTTGAGCTGTTACTTGTCTACAAATGTCTTTCTTGTTCTCGCAATAAACAATGGTGTTTTAGGAAATACAGTTTTCTCTGCCATAAGTTTGTTGACATTTCTTCCTCATCTTCTAGCATTTTTGTAGAGGGGAACTATGTGAACTGATTTTATTCTTGTAAGTTTTTCTGACTGGATTCTTAAGGGACTTCTCCCTATAGTTTTGATAGTGAATTTAATAGAATATGTGTCTTTTGATTTATTTTGCTTAATATGTTCTGAACCCTTTATTATGGAGAACCAATCCTTTTAAAATTTCAGATATATGTATAAATATATGTGCATGTGCATGTATATATATTCAAGAAAATTCAAATTTTATATATATAATTTGAATTTTCCTTTGGCTTAATGGTTTTTGGGGGATATTACCCTTCATTTGTAGTAGCATTTCCCCAAACCTCCATACCATTAAAATCACTTCATGTTCTTATTTTGAAACACAGATAAACCGAAGTCCAATCCCCAGCATATGGATCCAGCATCCCTGCGGAGGGCACACCAAGCACAGCATTTTAAATGTGTCCATATGGCTATTATACTCATGACCATTTGGGAAGCATTTTAATGTATTTCTATTATGCCTGTATTTGGTTTTCTAGATCTATCCCCCATGTCATTTATACCCTATTACTTTTTCTTCCTCTGTTCTGATCATTTCTTGGGCTGCTCTTCTAATTCACTGATCTAGTGTTCTGCTAATTACCGTTCAATGACTTGATTTTTTTTTTTTCAAATTCAGTCATCCTGAGTTACCTGAAATAAAGCATTTCTAGTTTATAATTCTTATGTTTATGTAAATGCAATATTACTTGAATCTTGTTAAGTAGACAGATTATTTTTAAAAAATTTCATTTTACTTGAAAAAGTCAGTTAAACATGGGTCATTTTGTCTAATGTGCCTCCTTTCTTTGAACTATGAATCATTTCATATATAAGGCCATTTTTTTGTATTTACAAATTCATAGAGAGATGGACTGCTCCACTGTTGGCACTGTCCATGTTTTATAGACACAAAAGTGGGGAAGGGAAATATTGACATATTCTATAGTTCGGGGCTGCCTAGTAGGTACAGCAATCATTCAGTGAAACAGATCACCTTCACTTGGAATGGATCCCCTTTGAGAAGGCTACCCTTCCCCCCCAAAATAGCTTAGAGATGCTCAACGAATACTATTAAAAAAAAGATTTTCTTCACAACCAACCCAAAATATGGAAGTATTATTCATTTAAAAAATGCATGAAGCGGGTCAGCCCCAGGAAAAGTATTTGATTTTTCTTAAAACAAGCAACGGAACTGAGTGGCAATTCAATTTTGGTTTTAGATTTTTGAACTGAAAATCTGCTTTTAAATACAGGTTTCTGAAACTCCTTTGGGATTTTTCTCTAACGCGTCTGCTCATTATCACAGTGACTCTGCCCGTGGCACTTGCACTGCTCTACTAAGAAGCCTTCCAGGTTTCATAAAAGCAACAAGGTCAGTCAGAGGAAATTCAGAGAATGTGATCAATACATTCAGAACATAGCAAGTGTATCCATTTCTGGATCCATGTTTCCTAAAGAAAGACCTTTAATATATATGTTTTATTATTACCCATGCCAAGTCTCACACATCATGATGGAAGTTTCAAGTAGTCATACACATTCTTGAAAAACAGCCTTCCCCAGATGCTGGAGTCCTATCTTGGTCCAAACTGTATAAATTAAAGGAATATTGATCTTAAAATAGTAGTACAGTAAATAATTGAAGCTTTACCCTGTACCGCCACTGGCATTGTTAGACGTTTTGTCTTCATAATGCTCTCCCATGCAAGCACTTAAAACAGTCAAGACCATTAGCTCTTTATAGAGATCAATTCTGTCAACGTATTGACAGACTTCTTTAAGCACAGATCTGTTTCTTGCTTCTGAGTACTCGCTCTGGCATAGTCATGACAAAACGCATCATATTATCCAAACACTCATTTATAGTTGCTATAAACACCTGCCTACAAGATGAATGCAGGTGCAAAAATTGCAGTTTTCTCACCGCCTCTTATTCTTTTGCGATACACACTATGATATCAAACAATAGAGTATTCACTGGAGAAACGGCCAGGCCTGAATTCACTGGTATTAACTGCCTTACTACCAACAACACTAATGATTTTTTAATGACAAATTAAAAATATTCCTCATTTTATAAAAGTCTCAGAAGATGATATTTTAAACAAAAAGATTGGAATGTGCACATTAGAATCCTGCGAGAAAAGTATTTATGACTCCTCCTTGCGAAAATATTTGCAAATTTAAGTTGAAATCACTTACAGTGAAAATAATAGGATTATATTATGAATACAAAGTGTGAGCATTATTTCACATTATTTATCATAAAACAAAAAAATGCTTTTGGTAATGGAAGTTTTCTTGAAATGATTTTTTTTTTTTAATAAAGAGCATAGAGCTGGAAATAAAGAGACCAAAACAAACTGCCCAACAGAGTATCTGGCACACAGAGACTTAGTGACTGTTCACTTAGTGAGTGTTCACTGAATCCAAAGGAGAATAATCAAGTTCTGAGTCTGTACACACCACTTCGGATCTTGGATTCTTTGCTTCTCACACAGCTTTCTCAGCTAATATAATAGTACATCCCTCCCAGAATGACATGTCACAGTGTATACAAATGTTTGAATTGCTTAAAAGGAACACATTATCACAACATTTTACTATGCTTCACTTAGAAATTACTGTCTTATTTTAAGATGTCAGAACCATGTTGGAACAAGCCCAATGTTCAGCTATTTGCTTAAATTTACATGCTTTGTGTGGATAAAACATTAACATAATTGATAGGATTCCACCAGTTGGCACTATATAGACAGACTAAAAACAAGCTGAATTCTGCAGTTTTCTGTTTATCCCAACAATATCAAGCTCCAGGCAGCAAAGGACTTTCATGTGTTGGTTCAGCCTCCCAGCACCTGAGCAGAATACTAGAAGTCAGAAGGGAGCTATTGTTTCTGCTGGGTTTAGCTGTCCCTGGGACAGGCTCTTAGCATTTCACACATGAAGCTGAGTCTCCCCTCTTTATTTAGTGCACCCACTGCTGCAATCAGTATCTACCCTGAGTCCCATTTTTTGTTTTTGATCGGGGCCCTCATAACCTGCCTAGTTGTTACAGATGTCCTCCTTGCAAAATTGAGACTCAGTTTGCTCTAGTCACCTCCTCCTAGCCTGCAGTCATGTGCAGGCTCTAGCTGGAGACCTGACTCAGCCTCGCCTTCTGAGAGCTGCGTCACCAGCACCTGCCAGACCACTCATCAATGGATCCAATAGTCATCCCCAACTCACCTTCAGTTGCCGGGTCCTGGTTCATTGATAGAATTGACACAATTAGAAGAGAACTTTCAGATCCCTAATAGGCTCTATACCTACGTGTTCAACCTTATTGCCTGCTACTAGAGATGAACGGTCCCTACCTGCTTTCGTCTAAAACCAGGCCATTCCCGTGAACACTGGACTCCTTTTTTTCTTTCTTATTCAAGGACATTGGTCTAGCAATTCTATTTCTTCTACATCACAACAATTTCTCTGCTAGTTTATTAGCATAAATGCAGTTAATAAATGCAGTTATTTCTCCCATACTGAAAAAAAAATCTTCCCTTTACCTACTGCCAAGTAGCACTAGATTACTTTGCTTTCCTAGATCAAAATCCCTTGAAAGTATGGTCAATACTGTCTCAAATTGCCCTGCTTTCATTCTCTCAAACACTTGCCAATGTGTCTTTCATGCCAAACTTCACCAAAACTGCTCTCATCTGGGTCACCTATAACATTGCCAATGATCATTTTTCAATTCTTATCCTCCTTGGCCTCTAAGCCATATGCAACATGGGTGAGCATTCCTCTTCCTTGACACACTTGGCACGTCTGCTTTTGCAGGGGAAGAGTCATCAGTCATCTAGGATGAGAGAATCCAGGAAATCCTTGGCATTGCCGTCAAAATACACCCAGGCTCTGACCGTACCTGCCTTGTCTACTGCCGACACCCAGCTACGCCCACCATCCGTCCTACTCGGATTACTGTGATCATTCCAAACTGGTCTTCCTGTTTCCGCCTTTGCCACACACAATTTCAACACATCTTTTCAACATACTAGCAAAAGCAATCTTTAAAAAAAGTGTAAATCAGATGATGTCTCTCTGTTCCATATCTTCCTGTGGCTTCCAATCTCACTCAAAATAAAATCAAAGACTTCAAAATTACTTACAAGGACCCGCGGGATGTGATTGCCAATTTTCTCCCGAGACACTCCGTGGTTTGTTCTGCTCCAGTACCTGGGCCTCATTTCTCTCAAACATACTGCCAGTGGGGATGAAGGTAGTGGAAATAAATCACAATTTGCTCTGCAGCAATGCTGCTTTGGGGTACAAATATCAATAAAATAGCACCCATATCAAAATCAGTAACATTCATATACATGATAATTCGAATTGTATTACAGATACATCTTATGTGAACTACATAAGCAGAATGCCAGACTTAACAGGTTCTTTACAAATACAGACACTGTCTCACTCTCACCATTTACAGAAGTGATACATAAAATTTAAATCTCACAGAATTTTAAGAACTTTCTCTGGTGAAATGTTGCAATGTGATTACTTCCAGGTGTAAAACAAAGATTCATAATGACTGGCTCAAGGCCCCATGTACAGCTATAGATAAATTCCAAGAACTTAGTATTTGCATTCATGAAACTACTTTGCATTTGCTCTAATTAAGACTGTGGTTGTTCTAAAAAAGTACAGGAAAAACATATTAAATAAAAATGGGCAACTTATATTATTTCCTCATACGTTTTATAGTCCAATACTTTTCGGATCCAACGATCTCCTCAGAGAACTGACTCAACACCACCGTGGCTGCTGCACGTCTCCCACACCCCACCCCCGCCCCCTCCCAGTCCCTTCAGGTACCGCCCAGTCATTGATGGAACAGGCCACACGCTCAAAAACATTTTACTCCCGGGTTATTTCCAGGATTTTTGTAGCCCTGTCCTTGGACATAGGTTTGCTGATCTGTCTAATATTTCCTACATATTCCAGACCATTATCACTTACAATACTTGACCTCAAATTTATTTTAAATGTCTCTTTTCTTGGGACTGGCAAAAATAAGTAATGTCTTTATTGTTTTCCATGGAATAGGATGTCAGCTCCTTTTGCTACTTTATTTTATATAGTTTCCTAAACATAGTTAATTTAATGATACGTACTGATGTTGACATTCGGGAAAGTGAAGACTGTTTTGATGGCTTCATTAAGGAGCACCGAATAAAAACATAAATTCTTAATTTCAAGACGGACTACAGTCTAGCAAGTAATGCTCCAAGGAGCTTTCTCTGCCTTTTCATCTGGTGACAAGAGCTGCCGCTGTTTGTTAAGGAAAGCACTTAACAAATATTACGCACTTACTAAATGAGAAGAGTATTTTGAGTAAGAGATGCAAAGTGTAATAATATTTTTGTTAGAAAGTATGCATACATAAATCAAAGAACTGAACCATAATGTGTTAGCGTTAATTCGCAGTACGGCACTAGGGGCAGAGATCAAGCCCGCTGGGGCAGTGGTTTCGGTTTCGGTTATGGGACACCTTTCTGCCCTGGGCGGTACGAAAGGTGTAGATCTCGAGGAAGGGCTGTAAGTCATGGAAATGTGACTTAAGTCTCTGTAAGTTGAGGTGAAATTAATCAGTTGTTCAGGGGTTCATAACTAAGAGGCTATTTTTGACAGAAGCTGCAATTGCGATAGCAGTTAAAACAAATTTGAACGGGAAATTCGAGTTAATTCCAGGTCTAGGAGTGGCCTGGGTGCAAAAGTAAGGAACATAGACATCTTATTTACATGTGTTATAACCTAGGGTCAGAAACCGGTGGTCTGTGAGCTCTCACAGTAGCAAAAGTTTCCCACTTTTACTTCACCTGGAGGTATTTGGACTGCAAATTTTGCTTCAGAATAATCGAGAGCTACTTAGAGCGTTTTAGTAAAAGAATGACGTGTAATATAGTAGTTTCAGAACCGGAGTCTCGCTGTGGTGTTTAATAGGAACTAGAAAGGAGATAAACTAGAATGAAGAAAATCTGCTAGGACATGGCAATAGAAATTTAAGGATAAAGTGATGAAGTCCTGAACCAACATGGTGAAGTGATAAAAAGGAAAGGGGAATTCCCAAAAGCATTCAGTTATTTATTTACTTAAAAAGTATCTAAAATAGTGGTCAAAAAGTTTCTGCCCTCATGTAGTGTATTGTTAGAGACAGGCTGTAATCAAACAATAACACCAAAAAACCCCCCACAAAACTGTAAATGTTGTAAATATTTCAAATAGTCAAACATGCTTATAACAGGGAAATTTCAGCTAACACTTGAGCTTGGTCTGAAGGATCAGTTGGAATTAATCAGACATAGAGGGAAGGTGAGAAGGTTCTCGGCAGAACAGAGAGCAAATGAAAAATCCCCGTGGGTGGAAGACCTCATTTTTTATTGTGCTTTGCTTCATTGCACTTCACACCCGTTGCTCTTTCTGCAAATTAAACCAAGACCCTCCACCAGCAAGAAGACTATGACTCGCTTTATTCTGGTGGTCTGCCACAGAATGCAGCAGGATCCCTGAGGTGTGCCTGTGGTGGACAAGGTCAGGGTGGCTAAGTGCAGAGAGAGAGCAAAGGAGACACACAGGAAAACGCCAGACCATGCAAGGTCTGATTAAGGAGACTGGTCTTTATGTTAAGGAAAACTGGAAGATTATTTAAAGATTGTATGCAGCTGGATGAGCTTTGCTTTTTAAAAGAACATGCTGGCTGTAGCCAGGTGAAATGAATTGCAGGAAAGTAAGCGAGACATGGAGGAGGGTTCAAACGTTAACAGGGCTGGTAATACTCGACTTTAAACAAAGAACATGTGGGTGAAATTAGATACTCACACAACTCTAAAATATATTTTGTGAAATACCCACACAATGTGTCCTCAGGGCAAAGTGCTCCATGATTCAATAACATTGGGGAATGCTGTATATTATACCCCTTCTTAGAAATCTGCAATGAATGTAGCTTATTAAAGACCCATGCTGTGAAAGAATATAGCCTAGAAAACAAAGCAAAGCATGTCTAACTTGGTGAAACCCAGAATATCATGACTGTATCTAATTTTGTGGTTTTTTGTGGTACTGTTTGATTACAGTTTGTCTCTCACGATGAATTACATGCTACATGAGGGCAAAACTTTTTGACCTTGAAACTTATTGCACATAGAATACCTCTTGGGAAATACAGACATAGACTGTTTTCTTACAGAACAGAGCTGGATTTTAGTAGATAGCTCTACCTTTTTGTACTGCTAGAATGGAGAAGTATTTTTCACTTACATTTTTAAAAATAATATTGAAAAGAAAAAAGAATATAATTTAACCCATGGGGCCATTGCAACTATATAAAAATGAAATAATTTTAGAAGTGTAAAAACAGTGAATAATACAGATGGGTTTACTTCTAAGGAACTATTGTGGGAGAAAAGTAATTTAAAGAAATATACACTTCAAAAATGATATAAATTATTACATACCTCTAAGAATAAGAAATATACGTTCGAACAGCAGCCAGCCTGCATGATATTCTTAATGAGCTGTGCCTCCTGCCATTTATACCCTTGCTCTGCACCCTCCTGTGCTGCTCGCCCTGGTGTTGACCAATAGAAAGTAGTGGGAGTGACTGAATTTCAAGGCTAGGTTGTAAAAAACTACAATTTCCACCTTGGGCATTTGGGTTCACAGATTGCTTACTCTGAGGGAAGCTAGCCACTAGGCCACGAGGACACTAAAGCTACCCTTTGGGGACACCTAGGTGGAAGGAGCTGAGGTCTCCATGACCAATAGCCAGCACCAAATTGCCAGTTGCCTGAAATGAGCCACCGTGTGGTAGATCTCCTAGCCCCAGGAATGCTTTAAGATGACTGCAGCCTCTGGTGACATACGCCTGCAACTGCCTGAGAGACCCCAAGACAGAAATGCCTGGTTCAGCCCTTCCTAGATCCTTGACCTATGAAACCACGTAAGATAAGAGAAGATCAGTGTGCTTTTAAGCCACTAAATACTGGGATGTTTTTTAAAGTAGCAATAGCTAACTAACCTGCAGAGTTCTTTTAGAAAAAAATGTGCTGAATGATACTTTCTTGTTAATATAAGTCACAGGGATATACTTTGCCAATTAAGCATTAATGTTTGTAAAGCATTTTATTGGCCTTCCAAATTAGCATATTCTATGATTTTCAGTAAGAATGCTCCAGGGATATCACCTGAAAACTTGCAGGAAAAATATCTCGTAATACAACTCATAGGAACTAACAGACAACTTCCCATATGCTAACGTACAACCCTTCTTCAGAGGAAGCAAATCACCACAGAAGTGGGTCTTTACAAGACTGTCAAGTTGTGAATAGGATAAGCCTTCTCTGATGATGAATATGACAAAAGCTTTGAAAATTGCTAGCCATTGTGAATGAAGGAGAACATTTTCACGAGGTGAAGAGAATGAATCTCATACTTTGCAAGATCTTTTCCTTAGTAACATCCACCAAACTCTTTCCCCTACTATCTGCTATGTAGCCTATTCAATTAAAGATAATAATGGAGGCCTGGGATGGAATGTAATTTATTTCTGTGATCCCAACACTTCATTTTATCTATTAGCCTCAACCTTGCTCCTCACTTTTTACCCTTATGCTTCTAGCAGAGAAAAAAGGTCTTAAGTTTTTTTTTTCTTTCTCTTTTTTTTCTCACTACCAATCACTTTAGGAAGTTATCGGAATAAGATCATTGCTCCAGATCAGAGACTCAGGAGAAAATGTGGCAGGCATAGCTACAGACAATCGATAAGTCAATCGAGCCTTTGGTTATCTAAGAGTTGATGGCTTTAATTCTAAGCATTTCAGTTTCATTTATTTTAAAATCATCTAGACCAAGCAACTGTTAACATTTTATATTAGTCATGATGTTGAAGAAAATACAAAGTTTCATATATTTTTTGTTTATGGAAAAGATATTCAACTTCCAGTCCTAGCTCAGATATGTAAAGAGCTTACTAGTCACTCTGGTCCTTACAACAAGAAAAGAGCCAAGCAAACTTAAACAATGACTTTTCTCGGACTTGTGAGAGAATTGAGGTCACAGGGCAAAATACCACCCCACAATCTGGACCGGGGTGGCAAATGCAGGGAATCACAGATGAGAGCAGTTTACTTGGAGCACAAGCTGCTGGAGCCATAGACTGGTAGAAACGTAAATGGTAATTTTGATGAATGGCTGGAGGCTGAGCGTGGACTAATTTGAGAGGGAGGCACACCTGAGGGCTCAGTGCCACACATCTTCATTTGTTTTACTTCCAGAAAGCCCACCAAGTTCTCACAGTGACCATCCAAGCAAAATTCCCTCATGTTTCTGGCAGTGGAAGGAGAACAGTAACTATTTTGAAATACGCCCTGAGTTTTCTCCATAGCAAAGTGATACCGTCCAAGGGAAAATAATTTATAAGATCTTTATCCTACTTGGGAAAACAGCAATCATCCAACTCTAGCCCCAACTCCTAAAACTCAACCATAAGAATACAGACAACCCAATCACAAAATGGGCAAAGATTTGGATACCTTACCAAAGGAGACATACAGATGACAAATAAGCATATGAAAATATGCTCAACATCTTGTGTTATTAGATAAATGCAAGTGAAAACAATGATATATGACTACATGCCTATTAAAATGGCTAAAATCTAAAAACCTGACAATGCCAAATGCACAAAGTTACCTATTCAGATCTAGGAAACTATAGACCAACTTCTCACAATTGTCCTACTCAAACAAGGAATCATTAAGAAAGGGCTGAAGAAGGAGCTTG